>APFE030544394.1:0-10025 GCA_000404065.3 Pinus taeda
CAATTGAACAAATGAAGTGTTAAGGTAGAATCCATCGATGGTTATGCTCTGCCTTTAAGTTTGTTTGATTTTCCATGTTTTCATCTGTTTAAGGCAAATCCTTGAAAGCTTCTTGCTCTCCTTAGCTCCTCACCAGTCTGATCTACCCATTCATTCCCTTTGAAAGCATCAAGACGATCGCCTACCTTACCCCAAATAGACCTCTGCAGAAACTGTGCCTCATCCCCGAGCCCAAATTTCCTTTCCCATTGTTTTCAACAAAACCCTAAAAACCCAAAATCAAATCAAGCCCCTACACTTAATACCTAGCCTAAGATTAGTTGCAAATTTAGTCATCTCGAGCCTCTTTGATTACCTTTTGCCGGGATTGACCCGGAGAGAGCCCTCTCCTATCCTCGTAGGGCTAGCTACGAGGATGAGCGTGGTTTGATGTAGCCTTGAGTTTTACCTTATTTCAGCCTAAGGTAGATTTGAGCGCTAACAATGCTCATTATTGATGGTATTGTACGTAAAAGCATGTTTGTTATTCTTCTAGGGTTTTTTTATGTCATATTAGTTATTGTCATGAGTCAAGAAAGTCAACATCATGTTTATAAGACCTTTCCGGGAAAGATGTAATTGAATAAAGAATTATTTTGAGCCTAGAAAATCCAGGAAACTCCAAAAGTACAATTTAGACCTAGCATCTTTAGGTCAGCCTAAAGGAGGCAATTCAACCCTTTATAAAAGCTATAAATACAAGCACTTCGACCTCATTTGTGTCTCACTCACTCACAAGTTCAATTTCAAGAAGGAAGTTCGACCTGTAGCTGGGAAGCAGGAGAAAAAGATAGAAAAGGTCTAAAAGAAGAAAGGAAGGAAGGAAATCTTGTTTTTGGGCTCACTCTTTCACACACATGTGAAGGATGAGGGTTTATGCAACTTCCAAGAAGGTTGAAATCACAGGTCTGAGTTGTACTATCAAGTAGCTGAGGGAGAAAGATATTTTGTTTTAACTTGGTTGACCTTGGAAGACTTCTTGAAGGGTTGAGTTAGATTTTCTACAACACCTACAGGGCTCAAGTTGTACGTCGAAGTAGTACTACTGAAGCTGGAAAGTATAAGTTTCAATATGAAGTTGTTTGAGGTTGAATCAGGGAAAGACTTGACTAGAAAGGTTGACTTGGTACTTGGAGGAGGATTTGTTCTAGGGATTGGCTCTTTGTTGTCTCTTTTGAAGAAAATTATATAAGAAGAGAAGATTTTTCCGATTTTCCCCTTGGAGGGGATTTTTTCCCTTGTTGAGAGCCTAATTTATGTGTCCTCTGTTGCTACTATTTTTTTTCTTGATATTTTTTGATGAAACGATCTCAATAAAGTACACAATAATACTAAATAAATTCACAAGAAAACATTAAGGTTAAGAAAAATTGGAATTAATAGTTGTCACTTTGTATTTTTCCAACAAAATTAAGAAGAGGGGAATAAAGTGCCATTCATGAAGTGTTGACATGGAAGTTGTAAGATGTAGGAATAAGAAGAACCCATGAAGAAATGAATGGTTGAAGAATGAAGAGACTAAATAATGGTTGAGGCTACAATGCTCTTTGGCTTGACAACCCAATGATCTTTGAAATTTAGAGGAAGGGGAAATTAAGGCTAGTTTTGTAATATTTATGTAGAAAATGAATAATAAATAAAGAAAAGAGACTAAGCACATTGTTAGTGATTTTTTCCTTTGAGTCTCCACATTTAATTTATCATACTTATAGGATGATGTCATTATTTATTACAACCAATGATCTATCAATTTTTGTTGTGCATACTGTTAGCTTTGCTACATTCTTCAGCTTTTGAGGGTCAAAAGACAGCTCTGTCTGCGATGGTTATGCTCACAAAAGAGTCTCATTGGTTGTTCTTCTCCTGCCCCTTCTCTCCGTTAATACTCCCATAACCTCCCTACTTTCTCTATTTTCTTCTAAACCGTGCATAAACCCATATTTCCTTAGCCTCGGGTGCCGAGTTTAAGGGTAATATAACTGCAATCAATATAACCGTGCGCATAGTCTATAAGCCTTTTTCCGTCACATCAATAAAAAACGCGTGTGCCGGTTTTCACCCGTCCTATCATTTGCCGCCCGATCCAACAACATACGCTCCCCTCCATCCCGTGAACCGCTCGTACGTTAACCCACGGGAAAGGTGGTTTCCCTCTTGTCGTGTCTATCACTTGTCGCCCTTTTATTGCGTCGCTTCCCCGTGTACCTTTACCACTCTACTCTAAAAAGCGGTGCGGGGAAACCGCTTACCGCCCACTCGTATGTCCTCCGCTCATTAATATTTGCACAACTCCTACTCCCGATAACCATCGGATCTACCACACCGTGATCCGACGGCTCACATTTATTTCCGCCTGCTTTCCCCGATTCGATCTCCACCGTCCATATGCAGGATCCGACGGCTATTGTTTATTCTCGTCCTGCCATGCATCCTTCATGTTGTTTTCGTGCCTCTAACCTGTATCATTCACTCGAAGGATGAAGCGAGCAACTACCAAGTACTCTGCACAATTAATATTTTAACAACCGCATTCAATGAGCATTATGGCCAAGGAGTAAAAGGACACTCCTCGAGCAGTTCGCAACATTTATTAATTATGGATCATTCTTCCAAAGGACATTCTACCTGCTCAGGAAGGACAACAAAGTATCAAGAAATGTCAAATGTATTTATTGAAGTAGCAGATTGTATCAGAGAGTCATAATAGATAGTTCATGTGGTTGGTGGTCCATTATGACCCCTCCACGCATAGGATAGCAGAAATGTTTGTAATCAACCTCTATATATATCTAGAACTCAGAAAGAATGAGGTTGATGAATGTTATTTTGATGTAAGATTCAACTTCTGGAGACTGTAACTACTGTGCTACCTACAACGTCTGGTCTTCATTTTCAGCTAATACAAGCTTCTTTTGTTGTTAATTGCTCACTTTCCACTTCTTCTCTATTCTAAGCTATGCCTATTATGCATCGTTAATGTGCTCTTTATGTTTAGCATTAGAGGGGCTGTCATCCCACCTCTATGTTTGAGTCTAGTTAGTATTATTGAATGTGTATGCAGGTTTCTGATGTTTTAATGCCAGAGAGCTGTCATCCTATCTGTGTATTAGGAAATATATTTACAGACCTTTTAACTGGTTGCAGCCGGCCATCACAAGTTCCTGTGCATCTACTGGTGTGATCAATATTCTCCATCATCACATTTTCTTTAAACTATGAGTAATTGGTGGTCTAAATCCTTGTAGTCTGGGGGTGTTCACCCATGTCTGGGGTTAAGCATAGTAGAAGTGGTTATCTGGCTTGAATATGCATCATCTCTTCCATTCATCCACCATTTTTCCAACATTTTTGTTGAGTTTGTAATGTTCCCGAGCATCTCTGATATACAACCTAGGAGAGTTTCTTGTGGTGATAACACATACTTAATTAACATCGTTAAATGATATAGGTCATACATGTTGTTGGGGTTTTGTATAATTTTTCATGTTTATATGATGATATCATCATTTATTGCAACAAATTATCTATCAATTTGTTGTGCATACTTAATTAACATCTTTAAATGATATAGGTCATACAAGTTGTTGGGGTTTTGTATAATCATGGGATTCATGAAGACAATTTGTTGTGCATACTTAATTAACATCATTAAATGATATAGGTCATACAAGTTATCGGGGATTTGTATAATCATGGGATTCATGAAGAGATGTTGTTGGGGTTTTGTATAATCATGGGATTCATGAAGACTATGTAGAAGTGGTTCATTATAAAAAAACATTGTAGAAAATGGTTTTTCTTGTATCACTTTCTCACACCTACACACAATTAGTACTACAATTTCCTTAAAAGTTTTATATTAAATTACATTTGAAATTTTCAAGTTATTTCATAAATTTTATTGAAGTAATGGTTGTTTTTCCTTGAATTTCTCGCATTTGTACTTAATTTAATGACATTATTTTCATTTCTTTATTATTGCCTTTGAATTTTTCAACTCATTTCAAAAAAAAATTATAATAATATTTTTTTTAGTTTTTTTATAATTTTCTCACGTCTATACCTAAATCTATACCCAAATTTATGATGACATAAAAAATATTACTACTAACCTGACTATATATATAAAATGGTTGGTACACATTGATAGCCATTGAAACACTTACATCATGATATCTCAAATTTCCAAAATTAAAAAATATGGTAAATAAATAAATATAAAGAAGTATGGTAAGCAAATAAATATAAAAGAGGTATCGTAAATAAATAAAAATATATTAAATATGATTTTAAATCAATATCTAATTATATATCAAGCCTTTGGACCAAATACCATGGTAAATAAAAGAGATACAATAAATAAATAAAAATACAAATACACGAGAGATATGTTAAATAAATAAAATTTCTTTTTGTATTTACTCCACAAACCTCTTTATCATACATATTTGTTTTGTTGTAATCATAAACGAACATTATACGATTAAAGATGTTATAAACTTGATATGCTACGATTTATTTTTCTCTAATTTCTACAACTCACGAGTTTTAATTTCCGACACCTCATTTATCTTCCTCTAATTTTTCCAACCCACAAAAAGACCGGAAGCGTCTGTTATTATTTTCCTTTTCAAAATTTTCCAATATACTCAATTTGTTACCCACTCAGAGCATCTATATCAAGATTCTCCCTTTTCTTTTTCCCACTCTGTCACTCACCATCGTCCCAAGATGAGCGTAAGTCAATACGTCCACTTCCACGTCCATCGGTGCCCTAGGACGACGAGCAGTCAATAGGGAAACTTCATTCACCTTTCGTACAGTGATGTGTGGTTTGACGGTAAGTCACATGGGCGAAGCCCGGGGAGACCGAAGTTCAAATCTCATTGAGTATAATGACCTGCTATGGTGGCGGCTAGAGGGGCGGATTCCCCTTTCCCGTTAGTTTTCTCTTGCTAAAATCATAGGAACTTAGTATACCCGACTTGCAGGTGGTTGGTTATGATCTTGGTGTTATAGTGGCAGCTATGAGGTTTGATCTTGGGTCTCCCATAGATTAGGCCTGGCAGTTACCGATTCACCATGTGGTTAAAAAAAAACTTCATTCACTTTTCATTCCACAATTTCCGTGTCTATCGCTGCAAGACCACCAGGAGCTTTCAACTTTTTATCTCCCATTTTATACGGCGATTTTAGTTTCTCTCGCTTCAAAAACTATGGCCCCTAATTTTTCTAACAAAATACGCACATTTATCTCTCTATTATAGCCCTTTCCAATTCTTACCATTAGAAATGTGTTATGATAAATGAAATGATGTTATAAAGTTGATATTATATGATTAAAAATGTTTTACTGTCCGACACTCATTTATCTTTCCCTAATATTTTCGACTTACGAAAAGACCGAAAGTGTACGCACATTTATCTCTCTATTATAATCCTTTCAAATTTTTTTCCAATTTACTTAGATCATTTCAATCAAATTTGTTAAATATTAATTTCTTACCCACTCACAGCATTTGTCTCAAGATGCTCCCTTTTACTTTTACCACTCGGGCACGGCATCTCTGCTGAATTTTCACTCACCACCGCCCCAAGATGACCAGAAGTCAAAATCATGGCTCCAGGTCGAGCGAAAATGAGGAGGGAAAATTCATTGGAGTCGAGGCGGAGAAATTGTCCGGAAGGTCAAAAGTGACTTGAATCTGGTCAAAAAAATAAAAAAAATTTGTAGAGGCTGTGTTTGAATCATGTCTTTGATGGTGAAAATAGATTCAACACTATTAAAAGCATCCAAGGCACCTAAAATCTTGAAGTTTGACAACTATAACTTGGATTTACAAAAATCCTTGCCATTTTTTTTTTAAATATGGCCAGAATTTCCATAACTTTCAGAGCAAAAAAACGGTCTCCAAAGGCACCTAAACTCTTGAAGTTACACAATGCTGTAACTACATTACACAATGCTATAACTTGGATTTACAAAAATCCTTGCCAAGTTTTTTCAAAATATGGCCAAAATTTCCATAACTTTTAAAGCAAAAAAATAGTCTCGTTAGACTATGACAAATTCATTACACAATGTTGTAACTTGAATTTACAAAAATCCTTTCCATTTTGTTTCAAAATATGGCCGGAATTTCCATAACTTAGCAAAAAAAAAGTCTCGTTACATTATGGAAAATTCATTACACAATGTTGTAACTTGGATTTACAAAAACCCTTGCTATGTTTTTGTCAAAATATGGCTGGAATTTCCATAACTTTCAGAACAAAAAAGAAGAGTAGTTAGACCATGGAAAATTCATTACACAACTCGCTCTCGCTGCAAAAACAACTGCAACTAGATGAGCAAGAGTCATTTCCAGGCCATGGCCCCATTTATCTTCCCCTCTTATTGTCCACTACCCCATTTATGTTTCCTTATTATTATCTTTAAAATTATCATTTCTCCAATTTATCTCTCCTTACAAGTTTAGATCCATCTTAACTCTCCGATCTATTAAGAGCACGGAGGGATCATGTAACACCCGAAATTCCATTAAAAAAAAACACTTAGAAAGGAAAACTCATGGGAAGACCCACAAGATTTCCCAATTTCCAGACGGTTGGGAATGACAATTATTCTCCTACCACTTAGAAATTTAAAGGAAAATCTCGGAGAGGAGGAGGTTTCTCTTGTTATTTTTGGCTGGAAGAAGTTTATAGGAGGATACTCATTGGAGGCAGGATGCTACCCTAAGAGTGAATTCCTGAGCTAGTTAGGACAAGTCGAAGCCTCTAAGTTGAATAGAAGACTGTAAATCCTCGCTAGGATAAGTGAAGCCCTGATGCAATTGAATTGACCAAAAAGACTATCAGACGAACTCACTTTCTCGAAATTCGGAGAGCTCGGGGGGGACTGAACGTAATAGGCGTTCTCATTGGTAGGGAGAAGTGGTCTTCCTGAACCAGTTTTCAGAATGGATTATCAAGATGCAAAGAAGTTCTGAAATTGCCCTACTATTTATTTTTATATGTGAGGAGGTTTCTGACTAAATAATTATGAATAAGGAAAAGTTTTGCTAGACTCTGTTGGAAATTCTTATTTGTCAACATTCAGTAAAGAAATGATGAAAGAATGGTTGTTAGGAACAATGATTCAGAGAACTGATTGTAAGAAATATGTGATTAGGATAGTTACAAAAAGAGAAAATGATTAAATATATGTAGAATTTCTTGTCTGAAATTACAATCAGGGTTAGGTGGTCACTGTGTAGAAGTAAGTAAGAAGAGGAAAAAGAAACAATTGAACAAGTAATGTTCTAGAATTAAACATCAAAATGGTAAATAATCTGTATAGTTGAAACACTAGGTACCCTAGAGTGGTGATTAGGTGACTAGGTTTCTGTAAATTGTGACTTTGATCAAGGAATCATGTTAGTTCCGAAGCTAGGCAGTTCATTGACTGCTAGTAACAATCCCGAGACCTTTAAAAGGGTAAACAATCAAGACATACAAATATATGAACTGAAACTACTGCAAATAGTTGTAATTATTTCGGACATGCAACTTTAAATTCAAGACAGTAAACGAATGAACTTCATTCAATTGCTGGAAATTAATTACCAACAGGACAAGAAATGTGTATATTCAATTGAACGCCTAAAGAGAAATAACGTAGTTACTATAGAAACATCTATCATATTTCTCATCTGTTGCGGAAGAGTTGGACCTTAGTAATTAGATGGTGAGAGTTCTTTTTACAGTTAAAGGAATTTTTTAATAGAATCTATTAAAAACTAACTAAACTTTTAATAAAATGATTTTGGTGGTAAGACGTTGGGAAAATGGCTTATTTCAGGAACCTGTAGGACATGTAAGGGAAGAAAAATTATCACAGATGCGCAACGAAAAAGAAACAACAAAGTAGAACTTTCAAACATTTTTGTACAAGAATTTATATTCCTATGTCATATCTTGTAGAGAGGAAATTATCATTAATGCATTACAGGATATTGTTGCATAATTAGCCTTCAAAAATAAAACCAATGTCAATAGGGAGAATGGTATTTGCTCATAGAATGATAACCTTCGATCAGGTTACCATCAGATTAGAATAAGAGAAGAATATATTTGCAAAACAACGTTTAGAACATGTTATGGGCATTTTGAATTTATTGTGTTATCATTCAGACTCACCAATTCTCTGGAAACCTTTATCAGTCTAATGAATGGTGTCTTTCACCCTTATTTAGACAAATTTATTTCAATATTTATTGACGATATTTTGATGTACTCCAAGAATTTGGTGGAACATAAAGAACACCTCTGTATAGTATTGCAATTTTTGCGGGAGAATCAGTTGTACGCTAAATACAGCAAATGTGATTTTTATAAATACCAGATCCAATATCTAGGACATATTATCTCTTTAGACGGTGTAGTCATAGACCCTGAGAAGATTAGAACCATCATGGAATGGTCTGTACCCAAAAATGTGGTAGATATTAGACCTTTCATGGGTTTGGCAAGTTACTACTGACGATTTATAAAGGGATTCTCCAAAATTGCTTATCCTATTACCTCTTTGCAGAAAAAGAGAAGAGCCTTTCAGTGGACAATTGAATGTCAGCACAACTATAAACTCTTGAAGCAGTTATTAACCACAATCCTTGTATTGAAGATAACGGACCTTGAGAAGGAATTTATTGTATGCATGAATGTTTGTCAAGAGGGAGTTGGTGGTGTGCTGATACAGTAAGGAAAAGTGATAGCTTATAAATCATGTAAGCTGAAGGATCATGAATAGAGGTGTCCAACGTATGTTCTAGAGTTGATAGTAGTGGTTAAGACAGTTATAGAAAAAGAAAATGATTAAATATATGTAGAATGTCTTGTTTGGAATTACAGTCAGGGTTAGGTGGTCACCCTATAGAAGTAAGTAATAAGAGGACGAAGAAACAATTGAAAAAGTAATTTCCTAGAATTAAACATCAAAAGGGAAAATAATATGTATAGCTGAAGCACTGGGTAACCTAGAGTGGTGACTAGGTGACCAGGTTTTTGTAAATTATGAATTTGATTAAGGAATCTTGTTAGTTCATGAAGCTAAATAGTTCACTAGGTGCTAGGAACAACCTCGGGACTTTTAAAAGGGCAAACAAAAAATATATACAAATAGATGAACTGAAAGTACAAACAATAACATAGAAAAGTCTTGAAATATGCAACATATAACCATTTGATACACTACTACAAAGAGTTGTAATTATTTAAAACATGCAACTTTCAATTCAATACAGTAAACAAATGAACTTCATAAAATCGCTGGAAATTAATTACCAACAAGATAATAAATGTGTATATTCACTTGAACGCCTAGAGAGAAATATCGTAGTTACTATAGAAAATTCTACCATCTTTCTCTTCTAATCCAAAAGAGCTGGACCTTAGTAATCAGATGATGAGTGTTCTTTTTACAGTTACATGAATTTGTTAACAGAATATATTAAAAACTAATGGAACTTTTAATAGAATAATTTAGGTGTCAAGATATCAGGAAACTAGCTTATTTCAAGAACCTGTAGGACATAAAATGGAAGAAAATTTATCACAGCTACGCAACGAAAAAGAAACAACAAAGTAGAACTTTTAGATAGTTTTGTACAAGAATTCATATTCCCTTGCCATATTTTGTAGAGACGAAATTATCATTCATGCGTTACAGGTTATTGCTGCATAATTAAATTTTTTAAGAAAAATCAAACCAATGTAAATAGTGAGAACGATATCTGCTCCTAGATCATATTACCGCCCAAGGAAAATGTAACAGAAAGATCTTTGTACATAAAATATTGTTGGGTAATTATAGCAGAAAATGAGACCTCATAATTTACAGAACTCGATATAACAGAAACACATTTGACAATCTTATTATCGAGATAGAACCTAACTTCTAACTTAGACATGACAAGCTATATCACTATCAAACCCTAGGGCTGGCT
>APFE030544397.1:0-16059 GCA_000404065.3 Pinus taeda
GCTAAATATACAAACTGGTGTTTTGGAAATATTACCTTGATCTAGAGGATTCAAAATTTTATAATCATGAATGACAACTCTCTGATGTAGCTCCCAGCCAGATATGATTAACTTAGGGAAAAAAATGCGCCAATCACTTTTTTTTTTCGAGTTAATTGGAAACGCTTAACTTTTTATTTAGTTCACTGTATATCCAGATCTTTCTACAAAAGCTTACATCACTATATCTGAAAACACAGTAAGAGTTCAGGATTGTTTTTCAGAAAATAACCCAAATGCCATGAAACCCTGTAGCAAGTAGGCTTTATCCTAAATTCTTCACGTTCAAAGATACAGGAATTGGATTAGGTTTTCTATTTCCAAAGATGAATGCCCTTCTGAGAAAATAGTTCCCTGTGCCATTCAGCCTTTTCCCTTACACGAGTTTCAAAGCTAGATCCTAAAAATCAGGTCACAGGGCCATTATGAAGGCAAAGGCTGGGGCTTGCATATAAACATGACTTTTCCTTTTTAAACGATAAAGAAGATAAAGATATACCTCTCATTTATTTGTATTATTGCACTCGTAAAAAAAGAAGTGTGCCGGAAAAAAGGACGGAAAAATGCTTTTCTAACCGGAGTCAATGCAAAGGTCGCCACGAAAGAAAAAGAGCAAAGGTGGATAATCTATATTTTCTTAGCTGAGTCAATGCAAAGGTCGCGGAGGAAAAAATTAGTAAAGGCCGGAAAACTATGTAATAATATGGAATTTTGAGAAAAAAAAAAAGAGAGGATAAAAAGCGGATTGCAATTTTCTTGAACTTTAAGAAGAAAGAGAATATCATTCTTACAAATGTTAAAAGTATAAATTTCAAATATTAAATTTTTTTTGAAGTTAGAAATAGATTATTTTAAATTATAATGATGGATTGGATGGAATCTGAATTATTTATTGTAAATAATCAACGCTTTATACGGCTTATTAATATAATAATAATAATTTTTAAATATTAAATTATTTATATAATTATGATATAGGTGAGTAATAATTAAATAAATTATATACTTAACGATATTTTTAAGCAATAATTATAACTCTTGATAGCGAATGATACCTATGAGCACTAACATCAAGGTAAAATCCTGAGTTGAAAGTACCATATATTACTAGGTTTTAATAGCAAGAATCGAGGGCTTTAACTTGGGAATGGAGGTGAATTATCATTAGATTCACCTTGAATGGTTAACTTGGTTGTTTAGATATCATATCAATCCTCTCTCCAATCAACATCTGTAAATGATTTTGTTGAGAACAATGGTAAACTATACGGATATTATAGTTAATGACCACCATGATCTAAATAAATTAATTTAAGTCATGCCATGATAATTATGGCTGTGTTCTTCAGACTTTGTTAGTGTCCAGAGGTTCTTTGTTATGCATAACATGTTCATGGTTTTATCATATTGGCCTTTGGATATTCTTGTGGGTATGTTTTTAGGTATTGGTAAGAATTTATTATGGGAGTAGTTTATTGAGGTTTTAAATTTGTTAAGAAAATAGTGGAAAATCTAAAATGATTTTTGTTAAAATTTCGAGAAATTAAGGTTATAGTTGTTAAATTTTAGGATTTTGGGTGCCTAGGGGTTTTGATGGTGCTGAATCTATTTTCACCATAAAAAACAATTCAAGCACTTCTATGAATCAGGTTTTTTGGGAAAAAAAACGATGTTGCTGAATCCATTTCCACCATAAAAAACAATTCGAACACTCCTATGAATTAGGGTTTTTGGGAAACAATCGTCGGATTATGACGAAAAATAGCTTCTTGGGCGAATAGACAACACCTTTATTATCTATTATAAAAAATTAATTGAATGTTATCACAATTTGAAAACCTATCCTAACTCAATTGTCAAACGGCCAATGAGGACAACTTTTCATATCATAACTCAATTGTCAAACTGCCAATGATGACAACTATCACTGGTTGCTATATGACAACTATCACTGGTTGCTATCCTCTAATGAGGGTTGACTCATCATTGTTTCACTCTTGCTAGATGCCTCTAGGTCTTGGGCCAGAGTTTCACTCTTGCTAGATGCCTCTAGGTCTTGGGCCAGAGTTTCACTCTTGCTAGATGCCTCTAGGTCTTGGGTCTTTAACTTGTTTCCTTAAGTCGGAAGAATACAAGTTCTTAGCCAAATTGGTCTATAAGGGGGCAAACTTTCTCTCTTGCTAGATGCTTCTGGGTCTTGGGCGGTTAACCTGTTTCCTTAAGTCCAAAGAATACAGGCTCTTAGCCAGACTGGTTTATAAGGGGCATACAAGTTCTTAGCCAATCTGGTCTATAAGGGGGCATACTTTAACTCTTGCTAGATGCTTCTAGGTCTTGGGTGGTTAACCTGTTTCCTTAAGTCCGAAAAATACAAGCTCTTAGCCACACTGGTCTATAAGGAGGCATACTTTCACTCTTGCTAGATGCCTCAGGTTTCCTTAAGTCTTAAGAATACATGCTCTTAGCCAAAGTGGTCTTTAAGGGGACATTCTTTCATTGTTGCTAGATGCCTCTAAGTCTTGGGCCGAAAAATACAAGCTCTTAGTCAAACAAAAACGATTTTAAAACATACTTTAGACTTAAAACAATATTATTAAATAGAAACAATTTTAGAGTATACTTTAGACCCAAACAATGTTATTAAATAGTAAATTAATTTTATATTTATAAATATTAAATTAATATTTTCAAATAAAATAAATAAATTAATAATTTAGTTGTATTTGATTAATTTTATATCTACGAATGTTTCATTAAAATGATCTTAAATGAAATAATAATTAAAAATATTATCATCTACAAATGTAAGTATTTTATTTTTTTTTTACAAAATTAATGATATGAGAAATAAACTAAACCATCGCACTGAGGAAAAATATTATTAGAAAAAACATTAAGCGTAGACCCAAGTCAATGAGGAGAAAAAGCGAATGACAGATAATATATACATTTTGTACCGCAGAGTGGGAATTGTGATATACACATCATGTACTCTGTTGTTTAATTATCAATGATGTACATTGTGTATTGTGGTGTATGGTACATTATGTACTGTGTACGAGATATGTTAAGTCTTTGGCTGGTTTATCAAAATTTATACAGTGGTATATGTGAGACCACTAATTACAGGTCTTACTACAGGACACATAAGTTGGTGAGATTGGTTACACCAAACTGGGTCAATTAAATTTCCAAGCCTATAGTTGACTAAGGTTTTGTTACAAACGGAATATGAATTTGAAAGATTTTCACACGGGAAAGATTTGGCCAAATTCTTAGAAAGGAAAGTGGCTTATTTTAAGTTCAATATTTTAAAGTTATTGGAGGTCAATTTATCTATAAAAGTGGCTTGATTTTAAGTTAAATATTTTAAGTTTTTGGAAGCGTTATTGTTTTTAATATTTTATTTCCTATATATTATATTATTTAATAAAAATTAAAAATAAAAGGTAAATTTTATTGAAATGTATATATGTTTAAATAATTATATAAAATAATGAAATTTATATTTGTGGAAACGAGTCCACAAATGATTAATTATGTGATTTCGCTCAAAATTCTCTAAATAATGTTATGGATCATAGAAGTCTAAATTCCTTTATATTTCACATATTAAGTAAAAAATTAAGAATATTGAAATTAGTAATTTAATAATAAATTTTAAATCATGAATTTGACTTACTCTAAATTCAAATTTGCTTCACAGTTAGGATTAGTTGTATCATAAATTCCACTGCTTGCTATGTGTTTTTTCGTTTGCAATATTTTTTCAACATTTTATTAGATTTATCTAAAATATCAATTTTCTATTTAAAAAATGAAAATTTATCTATTTTTATGAGATTTACAAGTACATATCAAATAAATATTAATTATATATATAGGTTCATTGTACTAATTTGGTACTAGTTACTTTCTCTAACAACATCTACTTGCTATGATGAAGAATCAAGGTAGATGGTAGCCTTACATAGTCAAATATGTCATTATGTGTTTTTTTGTTTGTAATATCTTTTCAACACCTTATTAGATCCATCTAAAATACTGGAGATGCAAAGTTAATCTTTATGGGATCTACAAGTACACTATAATGTATAAAAGAAAAAAATATTCAATCTTTCCGTTCATTATACCAATTTGGTACTAGCTACATCCAAGAATAACATCTACTTGTTAATACTAGGAATCAAGGTAGAAAATCACTTTACATAGTTAAACATTAGCTACATCCAAGAATAACATCTGCCTGCTATTATGAGGAATCAAGATAGATAATCACTTTACATAATCAAACATGTCTTAGCATGATATTCTGGTGAGGAGAAAGACAACAATATCGACACTCAATATTAATTTTTTCTATTTCCACATAGTATACCTTTTTTTAGTAACCACCTTTTATTTTTTTAAAGTAGGCAAAAAAGAATCTCTTTAGAAAATAAAAGAGCAATGACTACATTACTAAAATTTGTGTAAAATCTATTTTTCATATATAATCTTTGAATAGGTAAAGTCACAATAATTTTTTTAACTATTACATACTGAACTCTACTCTCAATTATGTGTTTCTTGCTCACAACATTTTTTCAGCCAACTTTATTGTAACTTTTATTAGATTCACTTAATTCTCTAGTTAGAAAATGCAATATTGATCGATATGAAATTTATAATATATAAAAAAACAATCAATATTACTTTTTTTTTTATTTTACAAATCTAACTTTTTGCTATTATTTTAAAATCACTAACAATATTTTATATAAAATATAAAAAAAACATCTAGATTTATCTCTTTATTTTTCATTTTCCCTCACATTTCTTTTTGCTGTAAATAAATAGTGAATATCTCCTTAGTATACACATTCTTTCCATAATAAAGTCACAACATTATTTTAACTATCACTCGCACAACTCACTATAGATAGACATAAATATTTCATAGATAAAAATCCTCCGTATATATAAACTTAAAAATATATTATAAAAACTTTTTTTAATTAAAAAAACTATTAACACTGTAAGTTAAAAAACTAATTATTAAAAATAAAAATAAAACTACTAGACTTAAAAAATAAAATTGGTAACCAAATTCGCCAGGGGAGCTGCACACATGCTTTTCATTTCCTCGATGGGAAGGAAGAGGATGGGAAATTAACTAGAAAACATATGTATATATGTATTTTTGGTTCGTTTATTTATTTATTGTTGTTTCCGGTCGCTGTCGTCTGTCGGTCCCCCTAGTTGCTTAAATGGCGGGCACCGGCGGGGCCCACAGGGACCGCCCGACAGAATGATCCAGGCGGTGCAGCTGTCGTCCCCTCTGTGGTCCCAACCCCTGGCCCGCCGGTTCACCGGCTGTGTGTGGACAGTGGGGCCCGCTCCCTTCTCGTATCCCCCAGTGCGCCAAACTCAAAAGGTGTGCTCCCGTCGCTGTCATGTCATTTGTACATGCGCATTCTCGCACGCCGCCCTTCAAAAGAACGAAACGCCCGTACGTATGTATAAATTTCCTGCAGTGCTGCAGATACGCGTAGATCGGCTTCCTACCGTATGTCCCGGGCCCATCCATCCCATGCATTCATCACAGTCCATCCATGCATGACCGATGTGTTGTGCAACGAGGTCATGCATGCCTAGATGGATGGCCATGCGAGGACATTACCGCACTTCCGGACACCGCAGGGTAATTAAAACGTAGTTTAATCGACCACCTGGCGTCCGGGCACTCGGGAGTTATAAAATATAAATATATATTTAAATATGTATATTCTCTGCGTGTTTGCGGCTTTAAATGTATGTAAAGCAGAGCGAATTGGGCGCCGGTGATTGCAGAAATCGATTTGCCTCATATTAAATTTGACAGATATCAACTAACAAACAAATACAGATCCCAGAGCGTAATTCACAGTTCCATATATATTTTCAAAGCTTTACACATAAAACTGAAGTTAAAGAGGAATGTATGTATATCTTTATAGTTATTTTCACAGGATTTTATATTAATTTGGAAATTTCAACAAAATTTTGTACTAAATTTACAGCTACAAAAGAGATATTCAACAATTTTTTTAGCAAAATCTTCTTGTAAATTCAAAGAATTTGTATATTCGTGGATTTTAACATAACACCTTGTAGCAGATTTTAGAGAATTTCAACAGATCTTACAGAAAATTTACATACCGTAACGAGAGAGAAAATTTAACGGCAATTTCGAAAAATGTGGCGATAGATTTAAAGAATTCAATGGAGACGTTATATTTTCGTGAAAATTCAGTCCTTTACTAAATTTATCTTGTTTAATTGAGATTTTTTAGTTTCAGGAAAATTTTAACATAATCTTGTCCAATAAACTGAAGGTCTTGAAAGAGGTGAAATTGAACGGTTATTTTAACGAGAAAAGATTGCCGTCCTGAGGTTTGAAGTGTTCCGATTGTGACAGGTTTGAAGGATCTTTTAATAAATTTTATCTGGTCAACAAACGTAAATGCCTGTGTTTGGACTCTGGTGGCAGTCCGGATCAGCGTTTCAAGGTAGAAGCCTTCTGAACATATTTCGCTGCTTCTGATTTTTTTGCATTAGTTTCGCCTTGTCTGTACCTCGCTTTCCAGGCGATTCGGTGGACTAATGATTTGTCGGCGCCTTAGTTTTACGAAAGCTGTTTAATAACGACGGATAAGTGTCTAAACCCCCGCTTCTTCTGTTTGCTAATTCTGGATATCCAGCTGTTTTCCGGAGGCAGTTGAAGAAAATAGCGTTTTTTGGCATGCTACTTGTCCGAAAGGATCATATGAAACAGTCAAATTTGGATTCATAATTCGCCGAGCTTTGACCGATTTTGGGGTTCGCGTCGTCCAAATCTATCACCGCACGCCTTCCCTTTTTCCCTTCCTTGATTGGCGAACCCCGTGTACTGTTTTCTTGACAGCCTGTAATGTTATCAGTCGTCGTCGTTTAAAAAATCTGTTCAGTAATGTTATCAGCTTCTGAAGTATGTCGTTGGTTCATTATAAGCAGGCTATTGGCAGCCATGCACGCAAATTTTCAAAGAAAGACGAGGTCGAATTGAATATTGCTTTGTTTTTTGGAAGGATCCTGTCGGGACAGTGAAAGTTGCAGCCTGCGAGCCTGCAGCCATGGTTCCCCTCCGGCGTCCGGCGTCCGGCGTCCTCCTCCGCAGGTACCAATTCAAGTCTATTCTTTATATTTTATTAATCTTTTTAGTTTCCCGGTGCTTCCTTTAATCAGATGTCTGCCACCGTTCACGGACTACCGGCGGTTCCTCGGCTCATAACTCTGTCTAGGACTGAAAATACAGCACGTAAATCTTTTTACTTACTTTAAAAAGGTATAGCTTCGTTAAACACCATCATTTTAGGTTAAATGCATCCAACCGAAACGTGTTCGAAGCTGCAAAATATGTCCGACAGATTCGATAACTCGAAACACCGTTGAAGACTGCATCACGTTTCTAGAATCCAGAGTCCAGACATAGGCATTTACGTTATTGACCAGAGAAAATTTATTTAAACGATCCTTCACAGCTTTGAACGTCTGAACAATCCAAACTTCAGAACTTATCCCTTGTTTTGCCAAAATAGTGGTTCAATAAAAATTTCATTCTTCTTTAAAATTTTCTCCCTTGTTTCAAGCTTTGAAAAGGATTTTGATGAATCTTGAATGCAAATATACAATTTCTATAAAACTCTTTAAATTTGGTGTGTGAAGTTTCCCCTTCTAGTTTTAAATTTACTGTATAAATTTTGCCCCCCTTTAAAATCAATTTCCATGAGAATGGAACAGCTCCATTAAATTCTTTAAATTTAGTACAAGTTTTTGTCA
The DNA here is from genome assembly GCA_000404065.3 of Pinus taeda. Taxonomy (NCBI): domain Eukaryota; kingdom Viridiplantae; phylum Streptophyta; class Pinopsida; order Pinales; family Pinaceae; genus Pinus; species Pinus taeda. The sequence continues at coordinate 7,879 of APFE030544397.1, forward strand.
AAATTTCCTATTTCTTTTAAATTTCTTCCTCTTTATGCTCTGACGACCTTTTACAAAAATAATTTTCAAATTATTTAAGATTTTCAAATTCAAATTTATTATAAGTACTCGAATTGTCACCTCTCTTAACTGTCCTTGAAATCGTCTTTACAGTTCCTCGGCCGTCCTATTTTTAGGCACTGTTCCACTCCATCCCCTGTCTAGCCATGCTAACTTTGTAACACAACTTTTGATGAAAACGTCTAAACATGAGTTGAAGTCTAAAAAACCACCACTGCAATAGGCTTTGGGCACTGTGCGTCTACGATATCCACACATTTCAGATTCTTTCTTTTCAATTTTCCAATAAAAGTTTCCAGATGCGGCCGCCATCCCAGGCAAATCTGCTATGAGTAGAAAATTGAATTGGACTAGAGCGGAGTTATCAATGCCTTACTGCAAAGGCATTTGCTTGCAGAGTTTTCTATGTACGGGTTCATTAACCATTGGTTAGCAAAACGCACCGGTTTTTCAGCATTTTCAGAAAGTGTTTTTGTATTTGCTGCAAGTATTTATGGTTAAAACTTCAAATCAATTCACAAATTACAGTCTTCACATCTCAAATTAATTATTCGGTTCCAGGTGGGAAATTGTTTTGAAATTATTCAGTTGCAGGTGGGACATTGATTTGGTTCATCATTGTATATTGTTTTGGGAAGGATATAGTTGTAAACCCCAAGGTAAGAGCATGCTTCCATATTCCCATGCAAATGCCGAAATAAATATGACAAATAAAACAGAGTTCAGTTTAGATGTTCTCAAGGTCGGAATACTTAATTGTAAGGGCGAGAAATGATGGTGAATCAAGTTTCAGACGCTACAAGCATGCGGTCAAAATTGAAGGTCAATTAATTTTTTTAAATCATCCGGACATTTCCCATAATACCCTGCGGAAGCGCCCATAAATTATGAACTTTAATGTTATATATTATTTTTATTCTTTCCGTAAAATGTATAATATATAACATATAAATGTTTAATAAAATAATATGATACATAATAAAACTAGTTTAATAATATAATACATATCACAATAAAACTTGATTAGCGTTGAATCTCATAATATGAGAAACACAAATTTGACCATACGTGTCTATCGATGAGAATGTCCATGTTCTGAGTACCATACGTGTCTATCGATGAGAATGTCCATGTTCTGATTATAGAATTACATCGATGAGAATATCTATGCTCCGATTATAGAATTGTCCATAATGGAATTATATTAATGCTAAAATTTTTATATATACCAAAATATTGGTCGGGTAGAGATTTTGATTTTTAAGTCTATTTAGGCATATATACTTTATTCTCTGGTTTTGACCTTGTGACTTTTAAAGAGGAAACACATACTCTTAACCATTAGGCCCACTCAAACTGTGTTATCATAATAATGAGTTATATTAATAAAACCAATACATACATATAATATTAGCATCATTAACTAAATCATATTCACATTCCACAATGTTTTAAATACTTTGAGAGCCATAGTAGACCCTTTAACATTTAATACAACATATACAGAAAAAAAGAAGACATTGAAGTCCAAAAAACTAGAAATATAGTTAATAAAAAGCTTATGTGATGCGAAAGCATCTAACCTAAGGTATCATGTTTACTAAAGGAATTAGTTCCCTAAGTTAGGATTTAATTATTTAAGGTATTTTCCCTATAATTTTAAGAGAAAATGAGAATTATTTTAATTAGGAGAAAGTTCGGGACTATTTTGGAAGAGTTGAGAGAATTGAGGGTTAGTTAGATCTCTTCTAGAGATAAGGGTTTAGGTGAGAGTTTTTATGGATCATGATAGATATTGTGGGAGTTTGTTTAGGATCTAGAATCTACTTTGCGTTCAGATCCACTTGTATAAATCTAGGTGAGCCATGAGGCATGTAAGTGTAGGAATGAGAGTGAAGAGTGAGTGGCCAATTATTAGGCCAATATTTCTGTTGTAGATATTTTATTTATTAATGAATTATTTCTGAGATTTTATATGTATACATATTGTGTGGATTTCAATTTTATGTTGTGTGTTAAATTTTAATTCGCAGCCCCCTAGCCCGTGACATCATTATGTAAGCATAATGTGTCCATCCCATAAACACCAACAAACCGATAAACTAATATCAAAACCAAACTATAACTTCATAAAAAAACAAGACCATCAACTCGGAAAGTGACCTTCCCACTGGATTTAATCACCGTGTTTGATGCAGAAATGAAGAAAACCTGGAGCAACAAAAATAGCTTTGTTGGACAGAGAATCCGCCAACATGTTATACTTCTTGTCTACATGTTCAAAAACAATATCAAAAATTGCTTCCTTCATTTCTAGAATGCATCTCATCCAATGTTCAAGATGTGGAGCAACAAAATTGTTCTTCCCATTTTCACAATCCACAACAATTCTCTAGTCCCCATAGAGAGTGGGACTGTGAAGATTCATTCTTTTTGCATTGCGCAAAAGTCCCCAAAAAGCAATGATCACTGCTCTATTATTAGAGCCATTCCCACCAAACAAAAAAAAATGGTGTTGTATAACTTCATTTAACTATATGACAACCCCATAGCCGCACCACCCTTGTTATAAAAAAAACCACTAGGAAGAACCCCGTGATGTTTAGTCAAAAGAAGTCTTGAAATCTTTGCTTTGCGATGAATAATGTTTCCTTCAACGGCTCGAACTTGTATTTTATTACTAATGTTAGAGATATTAAGACAAAAAATCAGGGCATTTTCAGCACACCAGAGTTCCCAAGTGATAAATAGGGGAAGATCCTTATAGCCTTTGACCCCTAGAGAAACACCATTTGTAGCAATCTTCCAAAGAATTAAAACACCATAGTGTATAAAACCTAAAGCTTTGTGCAGTCCGAACCCATACCTCAACAACCAACGAACAAAGTAATTAAATATGTTGGACGCTTTCTTTTACCACTCTGCTTACACCATCCGAGACCACTTATACCTCTCTTACAAATACTGTCCCAAGTGACGATTCAATTCCTCCAAGCCAACCAACCAAAAATGATGATCTTCAAAGAGATATTCAAACTCCAAAATGACTTGTAATAACATAGAGCTCGTGGGATACATATAACACCTAAAATATATCTATACACTTCCAACACAATAAGATTTCCATCATGTAGGGATCCATTCCAAACCAGGTCATCTTGACGAGCCAACATAGAGATGTCGACCATCTTAAGTGCATAAATATATTTATTCCATATATCAACGAAATACCCAACAAGAACCAAATACTTCACAGATTTCCAAAGCAGGCGTGAGTGTAGAAGATCATATCCCTTCGAAATTTGAGCCAAAAAAATACCTTTACCATTTATAAAATGTAGAAGCTACACAAGAAGGTATATGGGATCTTGCATACCTTATATTGGATCAGTGCCAACCAAAATTCTATTTTCATTACCCATTGCCCATGATACATTTTCAAAGAGCCAATGTCTAATTTTAATGGCACTGTTCCAAATATATTATCCTTTCCTCACATATTCAAATCTAGATCTGTAACAATCCAACATCAACCTACCATTCAAATATTTGTCTTTTTTTATCTCTTACCATATACCTTCATCATTCAAAGCTCTCCATAAACTTTTTGTCAGAAGGGCCCAACCAAAAATCTTCAGATCTAGAAGTCCCCATACCATATCTTACTAATACCATATACCCAAAAAAATCATTACTTATATTCATATGCAATTTCCTTTTAATTAATTAATTTTAATTAAAAAATAGAAAGTGCATAATGACTTTTGAGATAATTCTAAATTTTTGATTTGTGACCATTGAGAATATTTTTAAATATTTCTTGGAGGTTAAATCTCTACCTTCCACCTAGTAACTAGTGTAGCCATATAAATTAAATGGCAAGTAAATGCCAATAGGCATTAAAACACTTACCTCATAATACATCTCATATTGTCAACATTTGTAACACCCTCCTCCCACATCTACCCAAGTAACCGACCAACCGAGGTAAACATATGACGAGAGGCTACTATGATATGATTCAACTTCCTAGGTGACCTTAAGGAAATGGAATCGATGGAAACACATCATACATACCTTCCACATCAGCTACAGGACCCTTGAGAACCATCCCAACACTTTTGATAACCAACCCCTGGGTCCCACTGAGGTTTTAGACCTCTTGACCTTTGGACGCTCCCATGCTATGGGCCCGACAATGTCTAGGAGGCTTTGGGCGCTCTCATTACAAAGCATGCCAGTGTCCAGGGACTATTTTGCTCAGTGTTGTGCCAACATCCCTGGGATTTGAGCCACTTTTTTAGGCCTAGAGCTCAGGTCACTGCCCAGAAATGAATGACACTTTCAGAATAGAAAGATAACAATTAAACAATGATGCAAATGCAAATACTTAAACAAGCAAAAAGCCCTTGACTGTATCCCTACTAGCCATGAAAAACATTTCGTTAAACATATCAAAAATATGTAATCTACAGGTGTAAACAACAGTTCTAAGCACAACGGTCTCATACTCATCTGAGAATCGCTAAGAAGCATTAATGCCTCAACACATTAGCTGCAGTTTCATCCATTAGGCCATAGATACATTGTTCATTTATTTACAAGTAAAAACACGATGAGAGCCATACATAGCTACTGTCATAAAACATATACGTAATCGACATAATAATAACAGAAATACCAAGGAAATCACAACGATATGATCCACATATAAACTAGTATAATACTCATAGAAATATAAGGAGAAATAACCTCATATTGATGATGCAAAATCCAAACCCGGGATGGGACTACCACATTCCACCCAATCGTAGAATGGCTAAGCCAAATCTCTCTTCAACCATTCACCCTTGTGCCATATTCCAAACATGAATGTGGGATCTCATAAACACATCAATCCAAAACCATCCAGGGCTTCCAGAGGCCAACCACCTCAACCCATCAAACAATGTTTCCACCTCATGGTCGGGCATCACAAAACCATCATTAGATTCGTTTCTATCCAAGCCTTCTAGGGCTCTAGAGCGTTTGTTCCAACTAAGGCTCTAGGACTAGTAACTCAACCCACAACTACTGCTAGGTTCTAGAGCGTTTGTCTAACCAAGGCTCCAGGACTAGTAACTCAATCCACCAAGGGTTTCAGAGCGTTTTTCCAACCAAGCCTCTGGGAATAATAACTCAACCCAAGCTATTACAGGGCTCCAAAGTATTTTTCCAACCAAGGCTCCAAGAACTAGTAACTCAACGCAAGCTAAGGAAACATGAGAACCAACTAGAAAACAAGGCAAATGAACCCACAACACCATGACTATCCAGGAAATGGCAAGGATAGGAAAATCCATTGTCAATCCATACAATCCTCCATGCCAGTGACAAATCATGACCAATAAACCACATGCATATGCCATGCATGCCAAAACTAGTGAGGAAAACATACATGTAACTCGGTACGTGCAAGCAAAACATGTTGTAGTTGCTGATCCCAATGTCCTCTTATGCTTTCTTGTTCTTCCTTTTCCTTCTTGCTCCAAAAATCCAAGTATGCCACACCCTCCAAGAGTGCCCTAAGAAAAATCTAAGTGTCCAAGAATGAGAGAGAGAGAGAGGATGTGAGAGAGCTCCAAAACTGAACTGACCAAGCTTACCCATTGATGCTCAAAATCCTTTTTATTAATGAGGCCTCTATTTTCTTAATTTTCCATTATTTTCCTTCAATTTTCCTCCTCACATATAACCTGTGACCTTTCACCTTCATTTTCTCCTAATTTCCATTATTTTCTTAAATAAATGCCAATTAATGTCATTTTGTCTCTCCAAAGCCTTTTCCATTGCCTTTGCAAATTTCCTTAGCCATAATAACTGAATGGACACCCACTAGGATGCCTTGCCCACCATTCAATTTGGAGTATGTGTCCCATGACCGTGGTCTTATATATTTTTACATGGATTTTTTAACCAGGGTTGTTACAGAACCCTCCCCCTTGGGGAACACTATCCTTGGTGTTTAATGACACCTATAACCAATAAGACTGCTGAAAACAAAACATAATGCCCATGGAGCTTTATAACAAAGCTTGTTGTAGTATTTACAATGACCATCTGTTAAAACATGACAAACATACTGTTTACTGGAGCTTTATAACACAGTTCATTTCGATATTTACAATAATAACCACATATACACACACACACATTTTCTTCACCCAAAAAATAATCATACTGTCTATGGAGCTTTATAAGTGCAACTCGATACAATATTTACAATAATACACACATATACACATATTCACATTTTCTCAACTGGAAAATAAAAGGATACGATTCCCCCATTTGCAACAAGGGAATCCAAAGGTTCACACCTCCACCCTCAAAAGTAGTACCATGATTCACCTTCTTCCTAAGAAGTCCAAAATCCATCGCCAAAGTCAAAGCTGCATCCAATGTCCAACTCTATAATCCTGCACTACTTCTCCTCTCAATGAACAGTTATCGAGTCATTGTTCCAGGTCACACTCCCAATGTGCATTTGATTTCGTCTGGAAATGCTAATGACCAAAACAAATCTATCCCTGACCTTCCCTTCTCTGCTTCATAGTCGCTCAGGAAATCCGGTCACCCCTTTCTGTGCAGTCACACACCTTCTAAGTTCTACCGGCACCCCCATCTCGGGTAGTTCATCCCTTCGCAAGGCTTCCTTGCATCGGAAGATACAAAACCCAAGGCATTTCCCCGCTCTAAAACCACAATACCGGTCATAGCACGCTCATGGAAATCAATCGACACTATTGGGTACCAGTGTCCCACAATGGCCCTACTCCTAAATGCTTTACCAACATACTGCTGCATGTTCTAATTTGTTTCACTACTGCTACTAATTCTTGCAGTGAATTTCAACCACCCCACTGGGCATTTCCATGCTTCATGTACCAAGCACATAATTTCCATTAGATTTAAAATAATTTGAAATGAATTCACATCATACCTCATTGGTAGCTCCTCAATAAGGTAAACTTGCAATCCCGTTTACTTCCTGTCACGACAAGTCAAACTAAAATCTTTGACCAAATCATCATGTATACACATATCACGTCAGGTTAGCTCAAAACACAACCATCATAGATCAAAATCATAAATCACATGTAACCATCATAAACTAGAATAATGTATCGCATGTAATCATCAGAGACCAGAATCATAGATCACATATAATCATCATAGACCAAAATCGTAAATCACATGCATAATAAAACTGAAATAAAATACTGATACTTATCCTTTAATCAATCCTTAGCTTCTACCTTTGTCTTTTTTCCTTACGCCTCAGTATCGGTTGCCACACCCGAAAAACACCCAATTCTTTCTCTTCAACCATGTACACATACACATAGTGTGCATCACACAAATACAACCACACGACATACAACACCATGCAATACATGCACCTATCCCTGACATATAACACATATATCTACACCCAGTGTAAAACACAACACAATGCATACGCGTACATTTGGTGTGCACCACCACACAATACATACACCTACACCTGATGTACAACACAATACATATATGTACACAACGTATCACACAATGAATACACATGTCATGATGCCACAATTACACAATGCACATACATAGTACCGCATGTACACAACACAACATGTACAACATGCACCTAATACCACATGTACAACATGTACATAGTACCACCTATACACAACACCACCTGCACAATGTGTACACAACATCACATGTACACGACACCATCTGCACAACGTGTACACAACTCCACATGTACATTGTACCACCTATACAACATGTACACAATGCCAGACGTACACAACACCACATGCACGACATGTACACAACATCATATGCACGACATGTACATAACACCACCTGGACACAACACTATATGTAAAACATGTACATGGCACCACATGCCCACAACACCACTTGTACAATTATGCACACAACACCATATGTACATAGCACCATATAAACAACATGCACACAACACCATATGTACATAGCACTGCATATACAACATGTACATAACACCTTATGTACACAGCACTGCATATCCAACATGCGCCCAACACCATATGCACACAACTCCGC
>APFE030544413.1:0-24727 GCA_000404065.3 Pinus taeda
CAGTGCAGTGGCTAGTAGCAGTCAGATGCTCAGGAGTTAGATGCATCATACTGAACACAATTCATTCAGTATTTTGGATGCTTCTGAGTTGTAGTTGTTGCAGTTGCAACAACAATAGAAGAGAGGGAGTTGCAGTGCAGAGGTAGAGTTGGCATCAACATGGTAGTGTCAGCAGTAGCATGAATGCAAAATCATAGTTGCGTAGTGTTTGGTGGGGCAAAACATCAGCAGTGTGATAGAGGGGTGATACAGAGACAAGGTAGCAGTGGTGCAACACTAGAACACCTTCATCACTAAGAGGGAGTGTTATTTTTTTGTAGCATTAGAGGTGTTCTAGTCTCGAAACTTTGTGGAGAGGCTCAAACACATGAGATCTCCAAAACCCATAAATCGTTTCTGGAAATTCCACCTAGAGATGGCTTAGTTAGATTATTAATCTATTTTTAAATCTTTCCTAAGTCTAAACTTAGGGAGTATGGTTAATTAATTAGAATTAATTGAGATAAGGTGAGAATTATCTAGAAACTCACACGGATCAACTGGGAAATGTTTGGGCGCTTGATTATGTTTTAATCTTAGTCGTTGGTGCTCCAACACAAGATTATAAGAAAAAGTAGATCGGTAGATGGAGAACACACTTGTGGGGTTCGATTTCTTTGGCAGTTCGATTTCCAAAGAGCAGCAACAGTTGTCAGAAAGCCAGAGAGGGAAGCAAAGACATAGAGGGGTTGGGACAGTGAGTCTGGATCAATGTCTTTCCAGATCCGAAGAGTTAGCTACAAGAGGCCGACATTCCTCAGTGAGGTTGTGCAGAGGCAGCGCAAAAGCTTTAGTGACAAATTTCGATTTTAGCCAGATAGAGGGTCGATTTAGTTGCTGGACACCGAGAAGATTTCTAGAAGATATTAGCGAGTCATTCTCAAAGGCGTGATTGGGTAGATGACTTGATTAGTTGCAGTTCTAGGTAGAGTGTTCTAATGCCTGCGCAGGGTTGACACAAAGGCTAACGTAGGGGTTTCGTGGAGCCCATAAGAGCTAGTTTCAGAGATGGATCAGTGCCGAGTGAAACAAAATTTGTCTCACTAATTTTTGTGTATAGTTTTTCCTGTAGTGGATTTACAGTTTGTGCATCTAGATTGTACTTCGAATTGATTGTTGTATAATAATTAAAACCCATAGTTGTTGCACTGGTTTTCCCAAGATGGGTTTTTCTGGGGACATTTGTCCAAAAAAACTGTGTTAATTTTTATGTGTGCACTAGTATTCTCTCATTTTCCAACGCTATTTTTCTTCCATAGTTTATTTGTGAAAATCAAAGTGTGAATTATTTGATATTTTCCATAGCAGATAAATTGTTAAATAAATTAGCAATTAAGAAAATAATTTCCAGATGCTATGATAGATGGAATTTTCACATCGATGACTTTCTTGGTAATGCATGCTAGCCAAGCTACATATAACCATGAGGATTTCAAAATGAAGTTGTTTGTTCTCTATTTCGAAAATGATCCCATGGATTGGTTCTTGGATTGGACCAATAACTCCTTTGATTCTCTACAAGCCATCATCAATGCTTTCAAGGATATGTTTGGGGACAAACTAGAAGGAAGATATTTTCTTAGAATCATCAGCGATATAAAGAAAAATGAAAATGAGAATGTTGAAGAATTCAATAAGTTTAATGTCATTGTCATAGAAATGAATCAAGATTATAAACCAACTGATAAATCTTCGTTAGAGCATTATTTGGATGCATTTGTTGTGGATACTTCTCATGAATTAAGACGTTCTAAGCCCCAAATGATTTAAAGAGAGTTCAAACTTTAGTTGAAGAGTTGGAAAAGGACAAGAAAGCATTTGGAAAGTATGAAATTCTTGGTTTTCAAGGAGGTCCAGTTAAATCTAATGGTAAAGAAGTCAAGGAAGTTGAGCATGATCCATTAACTCAATCGATTGAGGAAATGAAGATTGAACATGTCAGGGAAATGAATGTCATGTAGGCTAGGCTAATTCAAATGGAAAGGTCTCAAGCTCAAATTATGCAACTTAGAAATACTAATAACAGAGGTAATAATAATTCATGGCCAAAGAAGAATCCTCCAACTAAGCAGAGCCCTCCCGATCCACTTGAATCTACAAATATTGTTGCTCATCCTTTGTCTTATTGTAGGACCTGCCTACAATAAGACAAAATCTTGTGCTATTGCAAAGGGTATCTAAAATGGTGATCTCATGATAACAAAGGATCAAATTAATATGTTAGGGAAAGAGTATCATTTTCCTTTAGAGGACAGGATAGAGGTTATCAAGAATAGTCGTGATGTTAAGACTCTCATTCCTTTTAGTATAAATAACGCTGAAAATGAGAAGAATGGAGAACAACCATCTCAAGAACAGGTTTTTGAAATTATGAAAAAAATCACTTCCCGTGTTCCAGATCTGAGTTTGAATATTGATTTAGGGGGATGGATTAGCAGTGAAAAAATCACTTTACCTATCTTTGAGATTGTCAAGATTCCTTCCCAGAGGTCTAAGGTCTTGCAAATTGCAAGGCTCCTTAGATAGAAAATTCCAAAAAGAATATCAATCTCTTTTGTCTTGTTTGCCATGCAGTGGGTTTGTTGAAGTTGAGAAAGTATCTTGTCCCAAAGATCCTTAGGGTGAGCTCATTATGGAACAATCCAGCATGGGAAATTATGTTGCCTTCCCAAATTTGTAATGCCATTAGAGCATAAGGTCGATGAATCAAGGAGTCAAATTTGGTACATGAATTTTTACTTGTCTTGATCTCTTCTACTCATCATCCTGCTTTGCATCTTGTTGTGGATCCTGCTATGCGAGCCTCTTGCCACCTGACTGAGACTCAATATGTGATCCTGGCTGAGGCTCCTCCATCTCTGTTTCTCCAACCTGCTCTTGTGAAAATTTCTAAATAGAAAACCTACTACAGTGATTAATATTAGTTCTTCTACTTATTACCTTAGAAATAAGTTATCTACAGTATTCTTACGACAAATATTGAAATATATTCTAATTAAAACATTGCAGAAAGTAAATGTGAGTAAAATACTGGCACAAATATAATCACAATGACACAATTATTTTTGGACAATTGTCCCTAGAAAAAACCAATGTGGGAAAATCGGTGCAGCACATGAGGGTTTTATTATTCTTCAGCAAAATCTTCATGTACAAATTACACCTAGCAGTATAGAACAACGCTTTCTGAGAAAAAAGTTACAGATGTTCTTGAACAAGTATCTGACCCGAGAGGGAAGTTCCTCAACCCTTAGCGTCTCTCTGGCTTGCCCAATGTCACTTTCTCTAGCTCCTGGACTGGTCTGCGCAGTGCCAACATCACCCAAGCTAGTGCTGCCTCTTCCAGTGTCAATCTGCTCAGTGCTGTCCTTTTACTACTCTGCGTCTTCGTCCCTATCTCCCTGACTGATGCTGAACCCTCTCTGTCTCTCCTCCATCTGCAAATCTCCCTCTGAATCGATTTTCTCTTGCAACCGAGTATTTGCTTAGTGTGTTTTCCAAATGACCCTCAAGCCCCTTCTTATATCTTCCTGTTGGATAACCAATGACCTAGATTAACTCCTAATCAAAGGCTTAGATCGTTTTGACTTGATCTCCGTCTTTATCTAGAAAATTCACCCACAATTAGATTAATATCCATTAATATTTTAATTTTCCTAAGTTTAGACTTTGGAACCCCATTCCAAATATTAATTATTTTAATAAAATTGTCTTTGGGTGGAATTTACCAAAACGGTTTCTGGGTTTTTTGGAATACATGTGCCCAAGCCTCGTTGCAATATTTGAGGCCTAGAGCACATCCGATGCTACCCCAAATCAACACTTCCTCTTAGCTAGGAATGTGCTCCAGCAGTACATTGTTGCTGCATACTACTCTGACTCTGAAACATCATCCTCTGCACTGCTGATGTTTGACATGTTGTCCACCAACTACTACGTTGCTGCAGCAACTGTACTGTTGCCTTTGACACTGCCACTGCCAATGCTCCATCTGTACTACAACTCCCTCTCAATTCTTGCATCTATGTTGCTGCTGGAACTGCCACTGCCAACTATCCCTGCACTGCAAACTGCTGCTGCCGCTACTGAAACAAATTTTCAACAATACCCATCTGCTCTTTGAATTGAGTGAACTTAGCTCTTCCGAGAACCTTTGTGAGTATATTGGCCACCTGCTTTCCTGTGGGAACATACTGTAGCTGTACTGCCCACGCTGAACACAGTCTCTCATAAAGTGACAACTGATATCTATATGTTTTGACCGATCATGAAATACTGGATTCTCAAAGAGTTTGATACAACTTTGGTTATCGCAGTAAACCTTGGTCACTTCCATCCTTTTTCTGAATAAGCTCACAAGCAATTTTCTGAGCCATATTGCTTTGCACGTAGCTGCGCTGGCTGCCATATATTTTGCTTCTGTTGAACTCAATGCTACCGATTTCTGCTTACTGCTGCACCAAGATATCATCCTTGATCCAACACTAAAGCAGTACCCTGAGGTACTTTTTCGGTCTACTGAATTACCTGCCCAATCTACATCAGTGAACCCATTCAAACTAACATCCTCCCCTCTAGAGTACTTCAACCCATATCCGACTGTTCCACATACATACCTAAGAATGTGTGTTGCCATTGCCCAATGCACCCTTTTTGGCTCCACCATGAACTGACTAAGAGTGTTGACAACAAAACAAATGTCTAACCTAGTGTTGACCAGATACATAAGCAACCCAATGAGCTCCCTGTACAAGGTGGGATCTACTTCTTTGTCCTCTGATGCATCTATTTTCTTCCAATTGGTGATCATGGGTGTAGACATGGGTCGGCAATCTTGCATTCTGAATCTCTTCAGAATTTCTATAGAGTACCTTCCTTGTCCAAGGAAGATCTCCCCATTCTTCTGCTGAACATCTAACACCAACAAATAATGCATCAATCCCAAGTCCTTCGTGTCGAATTCTACTTCAAGATTCTTCTTGTAGTCTTGGATGAGCCTAGATGACCCAGTTAGGAACAGGTCATCCACATATAGTACCAGAATAAGTGGCTCATTCTCTACCAACAAATAGTAGAGATTGGGATCAACATCACTCTTGACAAATCCCAACTGCTGCAAGTAACTATCAATCCGACCATACCATGCTCTGGGTGCCTGCTTGAGCCCGTACAGGGCTTTCTTTAACCTGCAAACATGAGTTTGGAAGCCTTCGGGCTGTTCTATATACACCTATTCTATAACTCCATTAAAGAATGTTGTCTTGACATCCATCTGGTGAATCTCCCATCCCATTTGAGCTGTTAGGGATATAACAGATTTGATAGAGGTGTATCGAGCAACTAGGGCGAAGGTCTCTTCATAGTCTATTCCTTCTTTCTGAGCATACCCCTTTGCTGCTAACCTTGCCTTGTACTTCTCTATGATGCCATCTCCAACATACTTGATCTTGTAGATCCATCATGATCCTACAACTGATCTATCTTCTGGTCTAGGCACTACTCCCAGACATCATTCGTCATGATGGAGTTGTATTCTTCCACCATGGCATCCACCCATACTTGGCGTTGAACAACTTCCTGAAAGCTAGAGGGTTCTTCAACCTGAGCTACCAATGCTTGGTATCTATTTGGTTGTCTACACTGCCTCTTCTCGGTTATAGGAGCTCTAACAAAATCCTCTACATCCCTCGGTATTTGTTGCACTTCTCTGCTCGTTCTACCACTAGTGGTGGGAGGCTCAACCAACTCTTCCTCCCGATCTTGTCGTTTCATTTGTTGAGAAGCATCTGCATTTCCTCCTTCTGAGGAGATACTGGTGCTGGTTATTGTACTCGACCCAGGTGTATGTTCTCCTGCCTGTCCATCTTGCTGCCCTTGCTTCTCTTGGACTAACAGAACATCTCCTGACTGATCTTCTGCAGGCATTTCACGAGACTTCCTGAAAGCTCTATCTTCCATGAACTTTGCATCTTGTCTTACTACAATCTTCCTGCTGCCAGGAATGTAGATTCTATATGCCTTTGAGGTCTAGCTGTATCCTACGAGATACCCCTTCTCTGCAGTTTGATCCAGTTTGCTGTGCTTCTCGTCTGGAATGTGACAATAAGCCACGCTTTTGAATATCCTGAGATGACTGACTTCCGTCTTCTTCCCTGTGAAAACTCCTTCGGGCATTCTCTTCCCCAGTGCTCTATGAGGAGTTATATTCTAGATATATATTGCAGTGTTGCATGCTTCTGCCCATAGATACCTAGGTAGATCTTGATCATATAACATGGCTTTGGTTGCCCCAACAACAGTTTTATTCTCCCGCTCTGCCACTCCATTATGCTTTGGATTATATGGAGCTGTCCACTCTCTTCTGATGCCCTCCTTTGCGCAGAAAAATGTGAAGTTTTTGTCTGTATATTCTCCACCATTATTTGAATGCAATACCTTTATCTTTTTCCTGTCATATTTTCAACAAGAGCCTTAAACTCTCGGAAACGATCAAAGACCTCATCGTTGGTCTTTAAGAAATAGATCCAGGTTTTTTTGGAGTGTTCATCGATAAAAGTGACGAAGTATTCGCCACCAGTAAGAGCCCTTCTGGACATAGGACCATAATTATCTGAGTGTATTAATCCTAATACACATTCTGCTCTATTGTTACTTTTAGAAAACGCTGCTTTAGTGTACTTTTCTAGCGCAAATCCTCTACACAAGTCATCATGTTCACTACTAAGGACTGGTATCCCTGTAACAGTCTCTCTGAGCATCCTCAGTGCTCCATGGTGTAAGTGCCCCATTCGCTTTGTGACATAATTCATTTTGCTCCTTCTCACCATTATAGTTGCTGCCTAGCAATGCCATTGGTGATTCGAACTGCAACCTATACAAATTGTTGCTTCGAACCCCAATTTGCTTGTTCTTCTTCCTGCTTGGATGCTTTTGTATATTTTCTTTCCTATGAAGCACATCATATCCCTTGTCCTGTAACTAGGACATTGAAATTAAGTTCATTCCTAATCCTGGCACATGCAGAACATTGGTGGCTTGGATGTTGGTCCCTACTTCCATTTGAAAAGCTATGGTGCCTCTCCCTATTGGAGTACATTTCGTTTTGTTTCCCATAGTTATTTGGAAGTCCATTTGTTCTTCTTGATAGCTCAAGAAATGTTCTCATACTCCAGTCATATGAGCTGACGAATGTACCAAACATTCGCTGACGCTGAATTTGCTAAGCATGCGAATCCTTGCTGAATCTTCTGCTACGCTGTTGCTTCTACCATTGATAAATTTCGATTGGAAAGACTTACCTTTCTGTCGACTCACTCAGAGAGTTTTTCCCACGAAATCCAATTTCCTTGGCTTGAGCTGCCCAATCCTCTGGGAGATTCAAATTTCTGGCCCTGCAGGAATTTCAAATTCCCTTCTCTTCTCAACGCTGGATCCTCCGACTTCTGTCTTTTGCTTTCCTGTAACTGCAATACCTTGAGAAAATTTATAAATAGAAATCCTACTGCAATGATTAACATTATTTCTTCTACTTATTACCTCAGAAATAAGTTATCTGCAGTTTTCTTACGGCAAATATTGAAATATATTCTACTGCAGCCTTCACAATTAAAACATTGTAGATATTAAATGTAAGGAAAATACTGGCATAAATACAACCACAATTATTTTTGGACAATTGTCCCTGTAAAAACCCAATGTCGGAAAACCGGTGCAACAGATGAGGGTTTTATTATTCTTCAACAAAATCTTCATGTACAAACTACACCTAGCAATATATAACAAGACTTTCTGAAAAAAATTACAGACATTCCTGAACAAGTATCTGACTCGAGAGGGAAGTTCCTCCACTCTCAGCATCTCTCTGGCTTGCCCAACGTCACTTTCTTTGGCTCTAGGATTGCCCTGTGTAGTGCCAGCGTCACACAAGTCAGCGCTGCCTCTCCCAACGTCAGTCTGCCCAACACTGTCCTTTTACTGCTTTGTGTCTTCGCCCCTGTCTCCCTGACTGGCGCTGAACCGTCTCTATCCCTCCTCCACCTATAAATCTCCCTCTGAATCAATTTTCTCTTGCCGAACTTCAACTAGTGAGAAAATCGATTTTACTCGGGCAACTGAGTATCTGCCTGGTGTGTTTTCCAAATGACCCTCAAGCCCCTTCTTATATCTTCCTGTTGGATAACCAACGACCTAGATTAACCCCATTAAAAATATTAATTATTTTAATAAAACCATCTCTGGGTGGAATTTCCCAAAACGGTTTTTTGGTTCTTTGGAACACATTTGCCTAAGCATCCTTGCAAAATTTGAGGCCTAGAGCACATTCGATGCTACCCCAAATCAACAACTCTTGCTCTAAGGACTCCCTCATAGCTTTGGACTCCTAAAACCTCACATTCGGCCTGAGAACCTTCTTCTCGAGTCCTGGTAGATACATCCTGTATGCCTGAGTTGTCTCACTATATCCCATGAAAATACCCTTTTCTGTTGTGGGCTCCAAATTCTTACTATCTTTGGACAGATGGCAATAAACTTTTGTGCCAAAGATACGAAAGTGTGAAACATTAGGCTTTTGAAAGCCTCCTTCAGTGTAACTCGACCAGGAACCTTGTGTGGGTAATATCCCTTTCAGAAATTTTGTGGTATTTTTCTGACAATTTTCTTGATAAAAGTTTATGCTGACATTTTTGCGAAAAACCCATGAAATTAGACCAAAATGCACAAGAAAATAGGAACCCAGGAATTATACAAGCACGATAAATAAATTGATAATTTGCAGCATTAAACCCAGCAACTTAGATGATCAGAAGATGCAGCACAAGGAATGATTGAGCTTGATTTATTATAATATAGCATGTAGAGTACAACTGGAAATATCTAAGGTAAAATAGAAAAGATGATAGTTGTGTGGACCTCCAAAAAATCTGTTGCTATGTTGATCCGGATCTCTCAAAACTCCACAATGGTTGCGCTCTCCCTCCAACAACAGCTGCCACTGAATCAACTGAAAGATGATGAAGCACCAATTGAGGACCTGAATGATCCTCACTCCAATATTCCTGAAGCTCTATGCAACTGCTGGATGAAGTCTCCTCAAGGAGAGTTGACTTTTCGTCCAACACTCAACAACATACCCGAGGGTTTTCGTCCTGGGGCTAGAGAAGTTGGGAACTAAGTTCTCCAAACCTCATTGATAGAAAATATCAACAATCCAAGATGTTCTCAAATGGTCTCCTCCTCTTTTTATAGAACCTATGGAACCGTCTAAAAGCCTTTATTTTATTATTATTTTAATAACTAGTACCTTTTCCCTCCTTTTATTTTAATTAAAATACCTTTTTAATTTGGGAAAATGGTAAATCCACTGTCATTCCTCCTCAGACCAAACCAAAAGTCACTTCCCACTATCTCGTCTTGTATATCTTCTCGTTCTCGTTCCAATGAGCTATTACACTAAGGTGTTCTATCAAGTATTCCTCCTGGAATGCCACCTTAAGCATAATTAATTGAGTTAGGCTCCATAATAACAATGTTTTACAAAGTTGTCAGAATGCAACGAAACAAAAGGCAAGATCTGCGGATGATGGAATACGCTAAGTGAATGCCATCAAATCCCAAAGAAACTCCTCGAAACCCCATAAAGCCTCTTCAAAAGCACTTGGGCCCGTTGATGGAGTAAACCTGCTCATGTGACCTAGCTGCCTCCACCCATGGAAGTCCATCCTGACCATGCTATAAGGGAAACCAAAAAAAGGAACATGACATGTGGACTCTTGTTTTGCAAAAATACTAAAGTGTTGCATGCCTATGCCTACAAGAACATAGGCAGACCTTAATCATGCAACATGGCCTTAGCTGCTTCAACAATATTGCGGTTCTACCTCTCAGCCACCCCATTCCGCTAAGGGTTGTGGGGTGTTATCAATGCTCTTCTAATGCCCTCTTTCACATAGGAATCCTTGAAGGCATTGGATACATATTTTCTACCACCTGCCTTGTTGCTCAAGGCTCCTCATGTTTCAACCTGCAACATGTGAAGGTTCTCCACCCTAACACCTATTTTCTTCACTGCTCCAAAGTCTAAGTGCTTGGGGAATGCCTTACCTCTGCTGAAGATGACATCATATACCTTGTCCTCAAGGGTTGCTACTGAAACAAGGTTCTAACTTCTTCTTTAGTCTTGGAACATAGAGGACATCTCTGAGATGGAGAGGGATCTCAAACTCCCTCTCAAAGCTGACAATACCAACTCCCTTAGATGCGTACTTGCCATCATCTCCTAGCTCGATCTAAAGCTGCATGTGCTTTTGGTTCAACTGCCTGAAATACTTCGTGTTTCGAGTCATGTGGAAGGAGGCTTCAGAATCAATATACGGCGTGATGCTCCCTTCTGAGCTTGCCATGCAAGCTATCAATGAGAAATATTTCACGAATTGAGAAGCAAACCCATGTACCTCAATTGATGTAACCGCATGATTCTTACTGGACCTCTTAATTCGATTAGGACACTTAGTAGCATAATGTCCAATCTCATGGCAATGGAAGCACTTGACCTTACACAAATCCTTCTTCTTCTTCTTGTTCTTCTGACTAGACTTGACCTTCCTTTTTCCTTTCTCTCCCTTGGCTTTGCTTGCCAGAGCAAAGTTCTCCTTGTCCTCTGTTTTTGCTGATCTATCATATTTGGTCCCTCTTTAGATCTCTTCTTGAATGCCATCAGCCCATAACCTTTCCCGACTGGGAAAATTCTCTCTACCATTGAAAACATCCTAGAAACCATACCAAGACATGTGAAGCCCTAGTAAATGAAAACTAAGGTCCTGATGCTCGAATTGAAGCAAAGACACCACTTATAATACGACACATGATTTGTTACCTTTTACATCTCAAAAAGTTGTCTTGTTCTCGTGGATATGAGGAACTATATTATCTTGGACCCCTTCTAGAATAATCCTTCTGGTCTTGATATCATCCTTGGTATGTTAGGCCAACTGTTGGGGTTCTTACGGTGGTGGTATAGCGTTCTTGACGAAGTCTCCCTCTCCATTATCCTTCAAAACTATCATGATCCTCCCTTTCCAAGAAACGAAGTTAGAGGCTTCCTCTAAATAGTTGGTTGGTCTCAATCCTTAGAACACCATCCTGCTTACCGAGAGAGATGTCCTTCACAATCTAGCACTAGCCTTCTTGACTGATTTGCATTGGTGACAAACTGATCTTGGTGTTGTTCTTTATACTGATCTCTGCTATGATTTTATTGAGAAAAATTGAGCAAACATAATTCTTTACAAGCCAAACTGTTTCAACAGAAAACAAAGCTGCTCTCACTGCTAATACTTAGCTCAAAGCCTCCCTCCAAGAACTCGACGTAACTCCTATTTCCTTGTGCTATCTAGCTCCTATTTCCTAGTGTTGGAAATCCCTATTTCCTAGCACAAATTTGAGCCCTTATTTCTTATCAATTTCTCCCTAAATCCTAGCTCACATCACAAGGAAAATTTTCTCTCACAAACTGTGCACAGGTTGCTACTTACACGCTTTGCTTGCAAGAATTCTTTCTCACACAAACTCATGCTCAACAATAATGGTTCAATGATGTGCCTTCGACCTCCTTTTAAGCTTTTCGACTCATGCTAAATCTGGCAAGTTACTTTTAGAACCCAGTCTTGTGATTAATTGGTTAACTGAGTTGAACTAACTCTTATAACTCGTCCTAACCTCAATTAGACACTGAGAGTCTCACTTATCCTTTTCCAAATATAAACTCACAGTTGAAGACAAGCAAAACTGAGCCTCCAAACTTTGCACATGAGTTAATTGCTCCATGACTTGTCCTTGATCGAGGATTGATCGAGGTCTTTCTTGACTAAGGCAGAAATCAAGAAGACCTTTCTCGCTTCTATTTTCAACATATTTCTCATAAGATTTTTTGGTCTCTTTTAGTTTAATTTATGCCATGCATTGTGTTCTTTGTTAGCATGTGGATGCATTTTGGGGTTGCAAAGTAGAGTTTTTCTCTAATGTTTCTCTGTATTTGTTCGTTTCTCTTGTTTTTTGCTATTATTTGTATCTTTCACTATTGTTGCTGCTGTTTTTTTATTATTTTTAGTAGTTTTGAATTTAATTTATTTTTTTATATCTTTTAATTTAAATGTTTGTGAACATGACTAATTTGTTAAAATTTAGATGTGATGTAGTGTAGGTGTAGGAAGATGGAGGATTTTGATGAAACTCTTGAAATATCTTTGTGAGAGAGATGTGGGCCAGTGGAACAAAGGTAAGGCAGATGGTGAGTTCTTATTTGGTGGAAAACCCTTGTATGCTATGCTATGAAACTATTCTCATTTCAAATAAAAAGTTCTTCTCCCTTGGCTATTTAGTGTATGCGATTTTGGTCTTTGAATATATTGTATAAGCAATTTTGCATAATAATTTTGTGTCTTTTCAGGATTTTTCATAAGATATTTTTGATCTTTATTTAATATTTTATGGTTTGATTTTTGTTTAGTTTAGTGGGTGGGAGATTATAATGTAGGTCCTAATGGTCGAAGATTTCATAGATGTATTGGGTAACGGTGAATGTTGTGGTGTATCTATGGTCACATACATGTGTTTGTCTAAATTAGAAGGATTTTACATTATTGGTCATTTGTTTAATTACGAGTGCAATGAAATATAGTTAAAAGAATGCAGAGGATCACTAATGAAACTACTAAAATATCTTCATTGAGAGAGACATTACAGTGGAGTGCAGATACAAATGTGGAGGTAAGTTTTCTTATCTGTTACAAAATCTTCTCGCTGCAAATACTATAGTTCTTTTCCCTCTTTACTTATTTAGGGTTTATGATTTTTGGTGTTTGAATAAATTGTATCTTTTGGTGCATAGGATTATTCATAAGATATTTGGTCTTTGTTTAAGATTTTTGTTAATATATTTTTATCTCTATTTCATATTTCTCACAATATTTGTGTATTTAATATTTTTCATAATATTTTCTTGGCCCTATTTAACACTTTTTTTTTTATGTGCAGGGTTTCCTTGGTTGGCCATGGACACTTATGCAGAGGATCACTAATGAAACTACTGAAATATTTTAATTGAGAGAGACATTATAGTGGAGTGCAGATACAAATGTGGAGGTAAGTTTTCTCTTGGTGCAAAATCCATTCATAATCTTCTACAAAATCTTCTCGTTGCAAACAATATAGTTCTTTTCCCTCTTTACTTATTTAGGGTTTATGATTTTTGGTGTTTGAATAAGATATACCTTTTGGTGCATAAGATTATTCATAAGATATTTGGTCTCTATTTAAGATTTTTGATAAGATATTTTTATCTCTATTTCATAATATTTTAGGTAAGTTTTCTCTTGGTGCAAAATCCATTCATAATCTTCTACAAAATCTTCTCGTTGCAAACAATATAGTTCTTTTCCCTCTTTACTTTTTTAGGGTTTATGATTTTTGGTGTTTGATTAAGATATACCTTTTGGTGCATAAGATTATTCATAAGATATTTGGTCTCTATTTAAGATTTTTGATAAGATATTTTTATCTCTATTTCATAATATTTTCTCGTCTCTACTTAACACTTTTCTTTTATGTGCAGGGTTTCCTTGGTTGGCCATGGACACTTTTTGGGGTTGTAAAGTATACTCTTATTTGTCTTTTTATGCTTTTTCTGTTGTTTTTTATTTTGTTTTAATTGTTGGTCATATTTTTTGGTATTGTTTTTTATTTGTTTTAATTGTTGTGGTTCTTATATCTTTGAATTTATGAGCATGGCCATTCTAATTTGTGGTTTAGTATTTTGTTTTGCTAGTGCCTTTTGAGTTATTTTTCTTATTTTTTTGATTGAATGGGTGGAGAAATCTAGAAATACCTTAACAACTCATAATGTGGGTGGAGGGTTGATGTGGAGTCCCCAAGTGTAGTGGGCGAAGGTGAAAAGGTATGTAATTGGGGAATTTAATTGTTTATGGGCAAAGGTGAAGAGGTATGTAGTTGGGGAATTTACTTGTTTATGGGCAAAGGCAAAAAAGGTATGTATAAAGGGAATTTACTTTTTTGTTACTACATGATTATGTTGTTTGATGCCCATTTTAATTTAACTGTTTTGTTGCTTCATCCTTATATCATGTGTTTGTTGAAATTAAATGCAACACTAAGTAAGAAAGGTGAATGAACACTAATGATACTATTGTGTGAGAGAGACGTGGAGCACTATATCAAAATTAAAAGCAAAGGTAGAGGGTAAGTTATCTTTTGGTGCAAGGCTCATGTAACATGTATGTTCTACTATAAAGTCCTCCTAGTTCTTGGTTCATATGCCATGGTTCACCCTTCTTACGAATTTGGGGTTTTCAACTTTTTGTAGCATAAGATGTATTTTTGTTTAAATTATATGCATCTTCTATTATTTTGAATTCTCTTATTTATTGGATGTAGTGCAAATGCAGGTAAAGGATGGTGGTCGAACGAAGGTGGAGGAAAAATGTTGAAACTTCTTAAATATTTTGTGTAAGAGAGACTTGGAGTAGTGTAGGAGAGTGCAAATGTTGAGGGTGAATTCTCTTTTGGTTTCGATATGCTTATCTTCTTATTTTAAATATAATGGTTCTTCTCCCTCATTCCATATTTAGGTTTATGAGTTTTGGTCAGTGAATTAAATGTGCTTTTACATAATATTACCGATATTTTTTTTGGTCTTGGATTATTATTAAGATTTATTACAATATTTTTCAATGTTTGTTTAATATTTCTTATAAGATTTGTGTTGTTTGTCTTAGAACTTTTTTGGTTTTCATTTAATATTTTATTGTTTGGTTTTTGTTGGAATTAGGAAGTGGAGATATAGGGGCAGGTCCTAGGAATGGTGCATATTGCATAGGTACATTTGGTGAAGGGGAAGACTAAGCGGGAGGAGGAGGTGGGTATGATTTTATGCGTATGTTTAAATTAAATGTATTCTATATTATTTGAGATTTATTTGTATCGTGAGTGCAATACAAATCTAGGTAAAGGAAGGTGGAGGAGCACTAATGAAACTACTGAAATCTTTTTGTGTGAGAAAGACATGGAGAAGTGTTGGAGATTGCAAAGGTACAAGGTGAGTTCTCGTTTAGTTCCAACATGGATATTTTCTCCTTTCAATACTATGGGAAGCTGCTTCACATTTGTCACAAGATATTTTGTGTATTTGATATTTCAGTTTTTGCATAATATTTATCACAAAATATCGTGGTTGATATCTCTTGTATTTTTTTTTGTTATTCAATGGGTGGGAAAATTAATGGAATACCTAGTAGCTCATATTGTGGGATTAGAATTGATGCAAATTCCACACATGTAGAGGAAAAAGGTAAGGGAGAGGTATGTATCGCTTGCTTTTGTCTACATAATTTTATAATTCCATGGTGTTTTAAATTAACTCAGTTGTTGCTTTAAAATTATATCGTGTGTATATTTAAATTTAGAGGCAATGCATGTAAGTAAGGCTGAATGCTAATGAAACTATTGAATATCCTTTTGTGAAAGAGACGTGGATGCACTATAGATGAGGCAAAAGTAGAGGCAGAGGAGTTGCGGTCCAAGACAAGACCCAGGTATGTTTGGCATAGACGGTTCTGCTCACTTATTAATTTAAGGTTTACCATTTTTGGCCTTACATAAGATGTGTTTATTTTGCATATATTTATTCACAAGAGTTTTGTTGTTTGTTTAAGATTTCTCATACTTCATGTTAGTTTCTTTTGAATATCTCTCATAAGATTTTATACTCTATATTCAATATTTTTTAGTTTGATTTTTGTTGGTTTTAGGTGATGGAAAAAAAGACAAGTCTCAAGGCTGTTGTAGATTGTACTTGTGCTTTCATTAAAGAACACAACTCAAGATTAGGAGGTGTGTATGGTTCCGCTCGTGTTTGATTAATTTAAAGGCATCACATATCATTTCTGATTTATGACAAGTCTCAAGGCTGTTGTAGATTTTACTTATGCTTTCAATAAAGAACACGACTCAAGATGAGGAGGTATGTATGACTCCACGTGTGTTTGATTAATTTAAAGGCATCACATATCCTTTGTGATTTATTTATTTATTTATGAATACGATGAAATGCATGTATAGTAAGGTTGAATGCTAATGAAACTACTGAATATCTTTTTGTGAGAGAGACGTGGGATGCACTATAGATGAGAAAAAAGTAGAGATGGAGGAGTTATGTTATGGTGCAAGACCCATGTATGTTTTGCATAGGTGGTTATCCTTGTTACCTATCTATTTAGGGTTTACGATTTTTGGCCTCTACATAAGATGTGCTTTTGCATATCATTATTTATAAGGGTTTTGTTCTTTGTTTAAGATTTCTCATACTTTGTTTTAGTTTCTATTTGATATCTCTCGTGATATTTGATATTTTCTAGTTTGGTTTTTGTTGGTTTTAGGCAATGGAGAAATAAAGACAAGTCTAAAGGCTGGTGTAGATTCTACTTGTGCTTTCAATGAAGAACACAACTCAAGATGAGGAGGTATGTATGATTCCATGTGCGTTTGTTTAATATAGAGGTATCACATATCATTTGTGATTTATTTATTTACGAATGCAATGCAATGTAGATAAAGAAAGGATGAGCAAAGTTGGAGGTGCACTAATGAAATGAGTGAAATATCTTCATGCGAGGAAGATGGTGGCAATGACGGAGAGTGTAGAGGTGAAGGTGGATGGTGAGTTATTTTTGATTGTGTTATGAATTTGATTGATGAAACTATTGAAATATCTATGTAGCAACACTACATTATAGTGAAGAGGTAGTAGTAAAGGTGGGTTCTCTTTTGGTGCAAAATCCATGCTATGCTATGAAATCCTCATGTTGGTCTTTGTTTTATATTTCTCCAAAGATATTTGGTATATACTTAATATTTTGCATAAAATTTTATTGTCTCTATTTAACACTCTTCTATTTTTTTAATGTGCAGGATATCCCTGATTGGCTGTAGATGCATTTTAGGATTGTAAAGAAAAGTATGTCTATTATTTTTCTTTGTTTGTTTTGTTTTTGTTATTTTCATTTTTTTTGTTGCTATTGTCGCTTCTAAATTTTGCTATTCCTTTGTTTTTTACAACTAATGTTATTTTTTTACATTTCTGAGCATGGCCATGCTAAATTGTGGTTTGGTATTTTGTTTTTCATCTTTGCTTTCTTGTTTTTATAGTTTTTTGTTTTATAAACCTTTGTTCTTGGTTTCTGTTTTGGGTTCTATGAGTGCCTTAAAATAAGGCAAGCCTTAACAACACATATTGTGGATTTAGGGCTGATGAAAATTCAGAAGATTGAATGGGCAAAGATGAAAGAGGTATGTATGAGGTTCCATTTTGTTTTAACTAAACTCTTTTGTTGCTTCTTATATCATGTGTGCTCATGTAAAATATTATAGTCAATATGGGTAAATTTATTATAAGAAATATGGGTAAAGGAAAGGTAATTTGAATCTTCAAGCATAAAAGCCAAACTTTCTTCTAATTGAGTAGAGTTTATAGATATGGATGAAACAAAACAAAATTTTCAACCCAAGATATGACATACTAGTTTTCATCTACATTTGGGAGGGGTACTAAGCACTTTATGCAATCTAAGTTATGGCATACTAGTTTTCATCTAGACTTGGCAGGGGTACCAAGCATACTAGTTTTCATCTCCATTTGGGAGGGGTACTAAACACTTTGTGCAATCCAAGTTATGGCATACTAGTTTCATCTACTTTTGGGAGGGGTACTAAGCACTTTGTGCCACTGGGGAGTGTAGGTTTCTTAATCTCAACATTTTCATTAAAACAGAGACATTTGTCCTTTTAGCCCCATAATATCTACAACTTTCTATATTGTTGCTTCAAGAAAACTTGCATTGAGTAGAGAGTTTGTAGATATGGATGAAACAAAGCAATTTTTTCAATCCAAGTTATGACCATACTAGTTTTCATCTATAATTGGGATGGGTACTAAGCGCTTTGTGCCATTGTAGAGTGCGGGTTTCTTATGTGTGCATTGCAATCTCAACATTATCATTAAAACATGATGCATTTGTCCTTTTAGCCCCATCTTATCTACAACTTTTTATATGGTTGCTTCATGTTTTTATGAAGGAGCCAAAAGCATCATGGACTTCTTCCATCATTCTATTATAGTGGAATGCATCTTTGACAAGAACTTATCACAATTAGGCAATATAAAGGACATAAAAAATATGGCTTCCTAGAGGCTAGAAGGCTAGGAAAGAGTGCATCCAACTTTGACCTCACTCGAACAACTCCCTTTAGCCCTTATCCTACATACATTTTTCTACCATTCTTCAATCAACATTAGTTGGGCCTTAATTCACACGCTAACCTATATTGAGACGAAACCTCATGCTTCATCCTACATATTCTTTTTCCGTTCCTAAATCAATTTTCATTGGGCTTAAGTCCACACACTAACTTGTCTTGAGACCAAGGCTCAAAAAACCTAGGAACATAGACTGGCTAAAAATAGATAGGGTCTCTAACAAATACATTAGAAGATCGAAGCCATGGCTTTCTCTTCATTCTCAACACTTATTGACTTGGCACTTCCTAGGATTCTTCCATCTTGCCTTTTCACACAATATTGTGATTTCTGTAGAGGGTGAAACGATTTGTAAGCCTTCTCTTGGTGTTAAGATCCATCATTGTCATACCACGAAGTTGCGTGGTTCTTCACCCTACTTTGTCATGTTGGTTTGAGGTGGAGGTCCCACACATGTTTGCTCTCCTATACTCATGATAGGCGTGACCACTTCTGGTAGCCACTTGTCCAAGCTTTGTTGCTTTATAATGTTCTCATTACCCCAGGCATTAGCATTGCTATATCTAAGCAACACCCTCAAAATAATTTAAGAATACAACAACTAAAAGGAACATGATCTTTTACCAAACAAAAGGGAGATAAAACCATGCAACAAAAACAACAAATGCATAAGAATACTGAATCCATTTAATTATTCCCATTTTCAAGACCTTATTCACATGCACTTTCTATGGTTCTTCTATTTTGCCACTCCAATTACTAATGTGACTACTAGCCATTAATATTGGTAGAGGGGAAATAACCTATATTTGATCCTTCTCATTGGGGCTAAGATACATAGCCCTCATATCATGAGGGTGCATGGTCCTTCCCCCTTAATGGTTGTGATGGTTTGAGGAAAAGTAACCACATTTATTTGGGTTAAGATCCCCCCTTGTGTGATTGTGCTGGTTTGAGGCAGAGTGATCACATTTATTTGCCTTCTTGCACGTGTGAAATTTTTCAAAATTTTCAAGCAAATAAATCAATTGTTCATAATGAACTTGGTTGTAAATAAATTTAATATTAAATAAAGCCAATTGAGTTCTCTTTGTACAATTCAAAGAATACTAGTTTATGATGTTTAATTGTAATGTCTCCTAGTTTATGATGTTTAATTGTAATGTCTCCAGCCATCTTGGGCAATGCCACTCAAACACACCTTAGAATTTTACTTTTACACTCAAAATCCTAGGCAAAAATTAAACTATATATATATATTTTGACCAAATACATTTAACGATTTTCATTGTTTCAGAGCATAAACAGAAATATAAGCACAGTTTAATCACAATACACAAATCGAGCACAATTAACCACAAGATTATAGAACCATACGTAAATGCAGTGGAATAAACATAAAACTAGTTCTCAAATACTTATTTGTGAATGTTGCTGCAGGTTACAGATCTCTGACATTCCTCCCAACCATAGACCTTACGGTTCATAAACTCTCAATCGTAGGTCACCCTTGAGCTAGGGCTCCAACTCCACATGAAACGATACCAATAAATAGCATATCCGTGGCCAAGGCACCAACCCAACAGTGACGATTCCAACCACTACGCTTTGCTTCCCCGAACCTGGGCCCAAGTGGCACATCGTTCTCTGGGACCTGGGAGTCCCTCTATTATGCCCACCTTTTAGGGCACCTCATGGTGAGCCAAGAAATTCTCAGCACAACTTTCCGGTTAGTTCCAGAACCCAAGTGGTACTTTCTTCTCTGTGACTTGCCAGTCCCTCTGCGGTGCGCACCTTCCAAGGCTCACCAAATCACCCAAAGTCTAGTCGGTCCCTGAGTCTTGTTGAAAAATGTGTAACTATGCTCAGTCTTCATATATATGAAATGTACTTTTGATTCTTGTATATTGTAAAATGAAAAGAATTTTTTTTTTTTTTTTGGAGCATGGGTTTCATGCTCAAGGTCTTTTATTTTAGACGTGAAGCACCCATTGAGTGCTTCAAGGGTTTGTCCTAGGTCAAGAAGTCAAAAGAGCCATCTTCATAAGTTGAAGACCCCATCAGGCACATTGTAACTTGTAAAGAGAATTATTTTTGTATTTAAAAGTGTCAAAATACCCTTCGAGACCAAGTCGGCTTGGTAGAGGATCAAAATTGCTAGAAGAAGGGCTTAATAGGTCACCTACTAGCCCTAGACAAGGAAGCAAGTCAAGTGAAGTGGCTCGGAAGATTTGGAAGGCTAAATTTCAATCACAAGTGTGGATGTAATAGTAGTTGCAAGGGTTCGAAAATTTCAGACCTTCAGTGGAGGCCAAAATTCTGTAGCTGGGGGTTGAAATTGTGCTGCTGGAAGATATTTGATTGGGTTTGACTTGGACAAAGGAAGCACATCAACAGGAAAGGTCGGACTTGGTCTTGGAAGGGTATTGGTCTTGGTCTAGAGGTCTTGGAATTCGTCAATTGAAGAATCTATAAGAAAAGAAGAGATTTACGGGTTTTCCTCTCAAGTTGAGAGGCTTTGGCCTTGGCTTGCATCTTATATTTTGTGTTCTTGTGTACTATAGTTATTCTTGTTTTGGCATGATGATAAGTACGAACATAATACTAAGAGAAGAAGCTAATAAGTAAGAAGAAGTAAAAAGATATCACAAGCAATTATCAAGAAAAGAGAAATCATCCTAACTACTGCCCTATATATTTCTCAACATGGTATTAGAGCTAAGGTTGGCTAAGGGCATGATGAAGATCTCTACTACATTGAAGAAGTGTACAATGGTGGCAAGTCTTTTCAAGAAGAGCATCAAAGAATTATGGGATCTCCTATTTTCTCTCAAGAAGGATATGACCAAGACATCTACAAAGGACAAAGGACTATTGTCAGTACTCAATGGCACATTTGACGATGAGAATATTTGGGTGATCGACAATGGAGCATCAAGACATATGATTGGTCAACACAAACAACTAAAAACATTGTTAAGAGGAAAATCTTCTTACTCTGTTGAGCTTGGAGACAAGAAGAGCTACCCTGTGAGTGGAATTGAATCAACCTCGCTAGATTTGGAGAATGAAGGAAATATTCATCTCAACAATTCCCGTTTGTTCCAGGTTTGCATAAGAATCTACATTCCATTTCATGTGTAGAAGACAAGGGTGACAAAATTTCTTTCATAGATGGAAAGGTTGTAGTATGGGACAAAAGCTCTGGTATCAAAAATTCAAAGATGATTGGGATCCGTGAAGGAAGATTCTATATATTACTAACTCCCCTCACTCAAGCTTTGGTTCACATTATAGTTAGCCCATGAAGTTTTGCCATAGAAGGTTTGGTCACCCTCACTACAAAATCTTACGATCTCTAAATACAATGGTAAATGGCATCCTCGAACTCAAGGAAGATCATGAAGGAGTATGTTAGGGATGTGCATTAGGTAAAAATACTAAGAGACCATTTGAAATCAGTGCTTCGAGGTCAAAAGAAATATTGGATCTCATTATTTTCGATGCCTATGGTCCTATGATTCTAAAGCCTTGGAGGTCATCTAGATTCTATACTATGTAACATTCATTGATGACCATTCAAGGAAAACTTGGGTTTATTTGATGAAATCCAAGGATGAAGTATTCGTCAAATTTAAGGAATTCAAAGCTGAAGTAGAGAACCTTATAGAAAGGAGAATCAAGATATTAAGGTCTGATAATGGAGGAGAATATACATCAAAGGAAATCATAGCCTTCTGTAAGAAATATGGGATTAAGAGGGAATTGATAGTCCCATAAAATCCCAAACAAAATGGAGTTGTAGTATGGAAGAATTGATCTATTGAAGAAAGAGTAAAATCCATGTTACATGATCAAGATTCGCCGAAATTTCTGTGGGGTGAAGCTACTAAGACAACTATATATATTCAAAATCGAAGTCCCCACAGGTCACTAGATAACATGACTCTCGAAGAAGCATTCATTGGGAATAAACCAAGCATGGACCATCTCCTAATTTTTGGTTGTCCTGTCTATATTCATATACTGAAGGAGAAGAGAAAGAAATTGGATCCTTCAGGCATGAAGGGAACATTTGTTGGCTACGTTAATTCTTCTAAGGCCTATAGGATCTACATAAAGGAAGGAGTTAGTTGAGATGTGATATTTGATGAAAGTATTACATTTAAGAAATCAAAGGATCTTCTGATGGACTCTGATGATGAACTTCCTATATTTGAAGAGGAAGGCACTAGGGAGGAAGAATAATCAAATCATGAAGAAGGTCCCAGTGAACCCGTGCAACCTATGGTCATCCCTGAAACTAGAAAGACCTAACTGGTTGAAATCTACTTTTTTAGATGCAGAGGGACATGGAGCAGCCAAGGGCACATTCAGGGAAAGTAAGAAGCCCAAAAATATTTTGGGTATGCAACATATATGACAAAAGTAATAGAAGCAAAGCCATCCACCTTTGAAGAAGTTGTCAATCATCAAGAATGGAATGATGCCATGGATGAAGAGTATCAATCGATAATGGAAAAATGGAGTTTGGGAGATCGTACCTAGGCCTGAAGACAAATTTGTGGTGACTTCCAAATGGCTTTACAAGATTAAACATGCGGCAAGTGGAAGTGTTGACAAGTATAAGGAAAGATTTGTGGCTAGGGGTTTCTCTCGACAAGAAGGTATCGATTATACAACAAGGCATACAACTATACATTCACTGGTCTCTTTGGTAGTATCGAAGGGATAGAATATTCATCAAATGGATGTCAAAACTGAATTCCTAAATGGCACGATTAATGAAGAAGTCTATATAGAGAAACCCTTGGGATTTGAAGTCAAAGATAGAGAGGCTTATGTCTGTAGGTTGAAGAAGCATTATATGACCTTAAGCAAGCACCAAGGGCATGGTATGCAAGGATGGATCCATACCTACAAAGATTGGGCTTCACAAAGAGTTCTACTTATTTGAATCTCTATATCAAGGTTGTGAAGGATGAGCCTATAATCATTCTTCTATATGTGGATGATCTTCTCTTAACAAGTGTGGAAGGTCGAATCCAAGAATGTAAGAAGCAACTAGTAGCAAAATTCAACATGAAGGATCTAGGGTTGGTGCACTACTATTTGGGACAAGAAGTTTGGCGGGGACCTGATGAGATTTATCTAGGTCAAGGAAAGTATGTGATCGCGATGCTGAGAGGTTTGACATGATGGATTGCAAACCTATGACAACCGCCATGATCACAAACTTGAAGAGGCTAAGGAGTTTTGAATCGAGTCTTGTGAATACTCGACCACACATATGTTTTGCATTGAATGTTCTCAGTCAGTTCCGAGTTGAGCCGAAGCATGATCATTGGATAGCAGCCAAGCATATACTGAGATTTCTACAAGGAACAACCAACTACTTCCTGAAATATGATAAGGGGAATGATGTCCACTTGATTGGATATACAGATTATGACTGGGGAGGCAGTGAGCAGGATGGAAGAAGCACTACATGAGGATGTTTTAGTTTGGGATCCTCCATGGTCTCTAGATGAGCAAAAAGCAAGAATCAATTGCTTTACGTAGTGTTGAGGCTGAATATATTGCAGCTTGTGAAGCAAGCAGGGAAGTTGTTTGGTTGAGGGAGTTGTTGTCTGACTTGTTTGAAGGACCAATAGACCCTACAATGATACATTGTGACAATACCAGTGGTATAAGGTTGTCGGAAGACCCAATGTTTCATGGAAAGACAAAGCATATAAATAACAAGTATCACCACATTCGGAAGCTAGTACAAGATGGTGTATTGCAACTACGGTTTATCTCCACCAATGAGCAGGTAGTTGATATATTGACAAAATCTCTTCCTAATATGAAGCTTTTGTATTTGAGAGACAAGCTTGGTCTGGTTGATATATCCTCCCTAGTTGAGAGGGAGAGATAGGCACATCATTCTTGTCTTCACTTGCGAAGAAAGAATGGAGGATTGGGTAAGCATCTGACATCCGATAATCTTTAAGGATGAGGTAGGGCATCCAAGATAAGAGTAGTCATATAGGACCGGTATTCTTTGAGGATTGGCTATCCAAGATAAGAATAGTACTGGCAGGACATACTCTGTGAACACTCGGGTGGGGTATGTGCCTTGAGAGACAATGATGATGGTCTCTATAAATCATTGGTCTTGCCAGCATTGTGCTCTCTTGTTGTGGAGAGATAGAATTGTTAGTCAAGGCCTTGCTATGTGACAATGTTGGTTGTTATGATGCTAAACATATGGGTTACCAATCTGACTCTTCTTATGAGATCTTTTTAGATTGAGAATGTCCATTTACCATTTATGAATACCTCCCTAGTTAAGAGGGAGTGTTGAAAAATGTGTAACTA
>APFE030544421.1:1178-54750 GCA_000404065.3 Pinus taeda
GAACACAATAAAATACAGAGATAACCATATACACAAAGATGCAACGGAAATAATGCTTCATTTCATTAATGGAAAATACCGAAATATGCTTACAACCAGAAATGGAAATAAACCAGCTAGGGCGATGGTAGCTTATCTCTGAGAAGAGATGTGGCGGCTACATGCCTCTGAACTATTCTGAACTCTATTACAATGAGGCTCGAAGGCCTATTTATTGTTGAGAAACAATGGAAAACCCTTCACATTCCAAAACCTACCCCTAGAAGATGAAACGCCAAATTGTGGATCCCGTTTTGGGTAAATTGATACATCAATTTCCCGGGGTCGTAACGTTGGCATACGATCTCCGTTTGACGCG
Organism: Pinus taeda; assembly: GCA_000404065.3. Lineage (NCBI taxonomy): Eukaryota > Viridiplantae > Streptophyta > Pinopsida > Pinales > Pinaceae > Pinus > Pinus taeda. The sequence continues at coordinate 1,537 of APFE030544421.1, forward strand.
CATGATAGCTCATTAGAAAGATCTATTCAAGAACTACCACTGTGGGAAGGGCAACATCGGTCCATGGACCCATGTTGCCCCCAAATTTCCCCAAAAACGTTGTTTAGGGCCTCAAAATGGCTCTGGAAGTTCAGGACCGGAAAAATGCTAAAAATAGTAAACTGTGCTACAATTTAGGAAACTGAAAAAGCTGAAAGAGACAATTGTGGGGGTCCAAATGGGATAGGTGGGTGGCCACCAACATCCACCTGGATCATTTCTGGAGTTTAGTCCTCTTACCATGACATCCTTGTCAGTTCCTGTTTGGGTTAAACTCCCTAACATGCCTCTTCATGAGATCTAGCCAAGGATCCTATAGGATATGGGAGACTCTATAGACAACTTCATCAAAGTTGATAGTGGAAGACCATCATAGGGTTTTGCAAGTTTGGTAGGCATATTTCTAGAAGTGGATCTCAATGAAGGGTTACTAAACAAAATAGTTATAAAGTGGGAGGGCGATGAATATATCCAACTATTGGATTACGAAAACACTGCATTTAAGTGTAGAATTTTTCAATAGTCTAGGCACCTTCATGTTATGTGTCCCTCTTCCAAAGGGGTTTTCTGCAACCATGAGCCTAAGAGAAGCTAATGTGCCTAGAGAGATATGAAGGCTGCATCATAGTCAAATATTTTGGTAGCTCAACAGACCTCATGAAAAATGGGTACAGAAGTATAAGTTAGATATGAATTTCATTAAAATTTATGCATCTTTATTTATTTATTATGATGATTTTATCAAATAAATTAAATGAAATAAACCAGTATAGATCCATTTTAAGTAGGGCTCTAACATGAGAGAACATGATCTAATTTCTTTATGTGCAAATTATTTTTGGAATGCAAAATACAATGTGTTATTTTTCATTGTTTAAATTGTATTTTGAATGCTAAATAGAATATATATAAAACCAAATAAATGTTTTCACCATAAAAAAGTCATTATATATTACAAAAAATTAAATGATTTACATTAAAATATTTTACATCACATGTACATTGAAACACTTTTATCACACAAATTAAAATGGACTTTTATTAATAATATATTTTTAATTATTCAATATTAATTCTTATTAAAATATTTATTAATAACCCACATTGAATATTTTTATATATAAGGTTAAAATATTTTCTTTTAACAATTTGATATCAATTTAAATTAGTTAACATAGATCTTCAAATAGTTTATTTAAATCTTTTGTTATTTTTTTGAAAGTATAAGATTTAACCATACATTTCTTTTTTATCTCTATTAATTTTTTAAGTATAACAAACATTATTCTTTTATTTAGAACACAATTTTCATTTTTTATTTTTATTTTAAAGGGAATAGAGGGACAGTCAAACTTACACATCCCCTCGTTGTGGGCTGTAGAATGAGCCTCTCAGCTCAATTACAATTTTTTTTACAAAAGTTTAAAAAAATTGACAAACTAATATGGATAACAGATTCTAAAATATTTGAAAATAGTCAAATTCGAAAATATTCTCAAAATGTAGAATACCCTTCGAGAAACTAATTAATCAAAAGCTTAAATTTTGTTTATATAACAAACCTATAAACTCAATAATAAATTCTGTAATTAGATCAAGACTTTGTAATTAAATCAAGAATTTTAATGGATTAATGTACTTGTACTCAATGGCATCGTACCCTTTTTTTTGAATCGTACGTTTTTTTGATATATATTCTATGAATATTTTGCAATCTCATGAATATGAGTAAGATTTGGTTTCTGTTAGTTAAATTTTAATATATTCCCAAAATTTGTGATCAACGAATCTATCTATTTATCTACTGAACGGCTGCTGAGATTAGCCCGTAACACATCAAATAATGTGCAACACAAACAGCCAGTTGATATTCAAAAACCAATTGCTCCACACAACACTATGTTGCAGTAGACTGGCAAGGTAGTTTAGCTTCTCTTTTCATTTATTTTTCCTTACCCTGCCGACGTAATTTAGCTTTTCTCTTTTTCTTGTATTCCTTAACATACGATGTGGATGGACTTCTGGTATAAACTTTAATAATTGAACACGAGATTCTTATCGCTTTTCCTGGCCTTCCAACCACGTGTAGAAGGAAAGAACTTTCAATAAAGTTCAAATCGTGCAATATTGGAACCGTCCATTTATAGCAATTGCTTAAATTCCGTCGCAGCCTCACATTATTGGAATTGCAAATGGTTTTTCTTTTAATTCAAGTTAGGTCAATAAAGGAAACATTTGATGCTCTTTGCTTTTATTATTACGTGGAATGGTACTTCTTGTTTGTCAAAAAGATAAGAGAAGCTATCACCTGCAGACACATAAATATTCAAACGTAGAAGGTGACGCCGTGGGACACACCGTTTGATTATTTTATCCCCTGGCCGTTTTAGGAGAAAAGTCGTGAAGTTCGTTCTTGCAGTAGTGTATTGATCCTCATGACTTTCTGTTCATTGATTTCTATTGTATTCGGGAATAAATATTGTTAGCGTCAATTCTAACGATTCATTTGTATTGTACTCAGAAATAATTTGAAATTGTTAAAATTCTGTCTTAATGATTCACCTGCTGGTAATTTGAAACTTCTACGTATATCGAAGTGTATCTCCAATGATTAAAAACTTGTTAGTTTCTTACTTAATAAGATAGTTTTCATAATTGTATAATTAACCAAATCACATTAATAAATGTGTTTCGTTTTAGAAAAATTCTTTCTTAAGGATTCACCTGATGGTAATTTGAAACTTTTCACCTGATGGTAATTTGAAACTTTTAGGTAGATCGAAGTGTATCTCCAATGATTATAAAAACTTTTTAGCTTCATACTTAATAAGATAGTTTTCATAATGGTATAATTAACCAAATAAAATTAATAAATGTGTTTCGTATAATTAGATGCACACTATTGAAAAAAAAGAGAGTGGAAAGTGGTACTTATGAGTTTATATTAATCATATATTGAGATAATTGGTTTTATTGATCACAAATAGAAGAGCATAGTTGATTATGGCTAAATAAGTTTAAGTTATGGTTAAGGAAGCTTTATTATGGTTAACTTAAGTTGATAATGGTTGTTTATGTTCAACTATAGTTTACTATGATAGATTATGATTGACCATAGTTGCCCATGCATATTTATTCGTGTAGATGATTGTTGACCTAGTTCTCTATGGTTGACAGTGTTTGCATATGATTAACTATGTGGACCGTGGTTGACTATTATTGGACATGTTGATTGGGGTCTCACCATGTTGACCATAGGTGACCGTGGTTGACCATAATTGACCATGTTAATAATAGATGGCCAAGGTTTACCAAGGAAACCATGAATGACAATGTTTAACCATTTTTACCATAGTTAACCATATTAAGCATGGTTGAGCATGGGTGGAGCATGGTTGACCAAAGGTGATGTTGGTTGATAATGATTGATTAAGGTTGACTATAGTTGATGAAGGTTGATGATGGTTGACTATGGTTGACCATGGTGATCATATTAAACTATGGTTGAACATCGTTTACTATGGCAGACCGTGGAGACCATACTCAATGATGGTCAACCATAGTAAACTATGGTTATGGCCACCGTAGTTTACTATGGTTGACAATGGTCATTATGGTTAGCATGGTTGAACAAGATTAACCATGTTAAAAAATGATCAACCATAGTCAACCATGGTCAACATGGTCAACTATGATCAACCATGGTCATCTTTGGTCAACAACGATCACCCACTGACATCATGATCAACCATGGCTAACCATTTCAACATAGTCAACAATAGTTAAGCATATTCAACTTTAGTCAATCGTAATCAACCATGGTCAACCATAATCGATAATTGTCAGTGATGATCAACCATGGTCATCTTTAGTCAACCATAGTCCCCATAGTGAACTATCCTCAATCATAGTTAAGTGTGGTTAAGAATACACAACCATCATGAACAATAGGCAACCATGGTCAACCATAGTTAGACATGGTGACCATAGTTAACTGTGGTTGAGCATGGTTGGCAATGGTTTAGTATCGTTGTCCATGGTTGATTAAGGTTGACTATGGTGATTATTTTTCACAAAAAGTGATCATGGTTAACTAAGTTTGACCATGGTTGTTTGTGATCAACTAATGTTAACCATGATTATTTATGGTTGACCATGTTGAGCATGCTTTACTATGTTTGACCATGATTGACCAAGATGTGTATGGGTGATTATTATTGACCAAAGATAACAGTGGTTAATAATTATTGACCATGCTAATGATGATAACCATGTTGAACATGATTTGACCTAGTTAACCATGGTTGACCATGTTGTCTATGGCTAATTATGGATTACCATGTTGTGCATTGTTGACCATGATCTGTTATGGTTACCTATGGTTGTCCATGCTTGACCATGTTTAGTCGGTTTGGCTATAGTTGACCATGGTTGAGTTTAGTTGATCATTTTTTATCATGTTTTCTTTGGTAGACCATGATTGACCGTGTTGATTATGTATGAAAATGATTGACCATGGTTGATTATGGTTTCTTATCATTTCCCATGAAAGGCTATAGTTTCCTATGGTCGATAATCGTTAAATATGTTTCGCCATGGTTGAGAATGTTTCCCATTGACAACTATGGTTAACCATAGTTGCATGTGGCTCACTACTATTGACCATGGTTTACTATGATCAATTATGGTTGGCTATGGTTCATTATGTTTGACAAAGGTTGGTTATGGGTGCCTATGGTTGAGGATGGTTGTCCATGGTTGATTGTGGTTTAATACAACATGAGAGTATGTTTGTCAAATATCATGTCTTGTTCATCACATTGTGACATTAAGCAATGTGTGTCACATTGCAACGTCTAGATTTTCTCATGACATTACAATGTCTAATTACATCTATCCAATTGTGACAATGAGCAATGTTTATCACATGTAATGTTAGGTAATGTTTTATCATATTGGAGTGTTTGGCAATGATCACATTACAATGTTCGGTAATACTCAACACATTATGACATTGAATAATGTCCATCACATTACAACATAGAGTAATGTTGATCTAGATTTGTTCATCACATTTTGATACCAAGCAAGGCTAATCACTATGCACTATAACCTAATGCTCCTCACATTATGAGATTGGCTAATGTTTTCCACATAGGACATCAAATAATGTTTGTCGGTATTTATTTGTCACATTCAAATATCAGGTAATGTTCATCACATTACAACATCAGGAACATTGCAACATCGAGTTATGTTCATGTCATTACTATTAAAGTAATGTTCCTCACATTGTGATGATTGGAAAATATTTTCCATATTGCAACATCATGTGACATTTGTCACATTGTGATGTTCAAGAAATGTTTGTTACATTTCAACTTCGAGTAATGTTCATCACCTTGTGACATAAGTGTTCATCACATTCCAATGGTTGGGAAATGTTAATGAGATTGTGACATTGAAAATTGTTCAATAGATTATGACATTGAGAAATGTTCGTCACACTGTGACATCATACATTATTCTCTTAGATATGTTAGTCACATTGCAACATCTAGGAATGTTCTTATGACATTGGATTATGTTGGCCACGTTGCAACGTCAAGAAAATTTCATCATGATGATATGTCAAGAAAAGTTTATCATGTTATGAGAAATGATTGTCGCATTAGAATGTTGGGTGATGTTCATCAGATTGTAACATTGGAAAATGCTCATCTCATTGAAAAATTTGGTAATATTTGTCACATTACAACATCAAGTAATCATCGTCATAGTATGACATTAAGTAATGTTCACATTATGACATCAGGTAATGTTTATCATGTTTAATATTATTGCCACAATGTAACGTAGAATTATGTTATCCCATTCAAAAGTTGGTTTATGTTAAAAACATTACTATCAAGAAATTTTGACTAAACTTTATAAAAACATTTCTAATAAAACTTTTCCTTTATAAAGAAAATAAGAACATTAAATTTGACACAACGTTTATAAAGAAAATATGAACATTAAATTTGACACAACGCCATATAAGTTAGAATTTTCATTTTCATAAATAATTAGATCATAGTTTTACAATTATTCAAAAAAGTGATTTTACAATTATTCAAAAAGGAGTGAATAAAGTAAAATTATTCTCTAACTTTATAGGAAAAACTTTTGAACTTGTGATTGTGCTACTTAAGTATTGAAAATCACTATCAATTGAAAACGAACCAAACTAAATAATGGTGCTTGTTTTAGATATTTAGTTTTCAATGTAGTTGTCTATAATGAGGCTTTTTGAAAGTTTTTCTGGCGGATTTTTCCGGTCAAAATCCGGTAGCAATTTATTGGACTCCCAAGTTTGATAGCTAGTTTCTGCACAATCAAAGGGTCTCGGGAGTTTTTCAGGGTGCTGAATCCAAATCTGCAGTTAAAAAACAAATTTAACTGCTAAAAATCAAGATTTAACCTCATTTCTTCCGCCTGATTCCGTCACCAAAATCTCCAAAAAATCGCATTATAGACAACTCCGTCTTCAATGGTTATTAATGCTCAAAGCTTCTCAATACTTTTAAACGTTCGATAGTTTTTATTAGTTTTCAACCTTCGTTGGTTTTCAACATTACTTTTCAATGTTTAATGTTTCATTAATTTTCAATGCTCAGTGTTCTCGATAGTTTCAATGATTCTCGGTTTTCGTTCTTGTTATAATGGTTATCGTTCTCATTCAAATTACTAATGCAGTTGTCTATAATGCGACTTTTTGAAAGTCTTTCCGGTGGGTTTTTCTGGTCAAAATCTGGCAGCAATTTATTGGAATCGCAAGTTTGATAGCTAGTTTCTGCACAATCAAAGCGTCCTAGGGGTTTTTCAGGGTGCTGAATCCAAATATGCAGTTAAAAAACCATTTTAACTGCAACAAATCAAGATTTAATCTCAATTTCTTCCGCCGGATTCCGTCACCGGAATCTTCGAAAAGTCGCATTATAGACAACTCCATTACTAATATGGTTCTCGTCATCAATGGATGTTTTCGTCGTTAAAGCTAGACTTTCCATCTAATTTTTTAATCATAAAATATATATTTTGGAAATTCTATTGTTTATCTATATTCTAGAAAGTCTATTGTTTTTCTATATTCTAGAAATTCTATTCTGAAACGAGAGATACCTATTAATGTAAATATTTAGCCATTTTCACTTTGTTTAAATTTCTTTATAAAATGTGGGTAAAAAATCAGTTTTTAATATTAATATGTATTTATCAAAATCAGTTTTTAATATTAATATGTATTATATATGAGTGAAGAGAAAAATAAATTTATATTAGATATTTTAATATTATAATTAATTTTTATTATTCTTTATTCAAATAAGATTTAGCAATTAATTTGATTATTAACTATTATTAATTTAATATTAATCCATACAAATATAATATTTAATTTTAAAACAATTTTTTTTTTTTAAATCTTTTCATTGTCGTTGGATGACATAATATTATTGGAGGGCTTCCTCTATTGGAATGTTGGTTATTGAGCACGACCCTGCCTTTACAAGAACTTTTTAGGAACTTGATCATAGTGATTGGTTTGCTCTAACATACACCTCAATATTTGGAAGTGGCATAAGTTATGACGTTTAATTTTACAATACAACTAGGGTTTTATTGACAAAATTCAACTTTTTGACAGTGCTTATGCCAAGGTTTGATTCAGTTTTGGATATTTCTCGATTCAGTTGCTAGGGGAACTAGTAACAATTATAACTATATACATGGTTAATACACACAACAACGTTCATCCAGAAAATGAACGATGCAAAACTTTCTCTATTGGGAGTCACAATAAAGTCAATATGTCTTGGGAATTTTTGCATTGGGAAATTATAGCAACATGCACAACTAATATAGTTGTTATATTTTTCTATATGTTGTATAACAAAGCGAGATTTTACTCTCAGTTTCATTCCTCCATATAAACATGTGTGCGTTATGGATGAGAAAGATAACAAGATTAATCGAGTTAAAGCTTTAGATGATAGAAAAATGGAACTAAAAGTGTAAGTTTCAAGTGTGTTACCCCTCTCCAGTAAAACGAATGTTAACAAGAGATGTGACTATGCCATTAGCACGACAGGTCACAAAATCATGGATGTGTTCCCCAAGGAAGCAACTAGAAGACATGACCTATATGGAGCATGACTATGCGACCTCCGTAGGTTGAAAACCATCCCACAGGTCACAAAGTCACAACAAAGAGCTTTAGCTATGCACCTAGAAAATTGTGGCCATGTGACCTAGCTTTAAGTTTGTTCTCCACAAGTCACATTCCTTTGTGCGAGATTTGTGACTTCTCTCAAGGTCACAAAGTCACATTGAAGAGTCTCATACAATTGATAAAAATATGTGACCTCGTCTCTTTTATGACCTAGTCATCTCACAACTTACCTACATATGCTACCTCTCTACATGACTCATTTCTATCTATAATTTCCCCAAGGCAAACACATCTTCATCTCCCAGTCATGAACCTTCTGATTCTTACATTTGCAGTATGAAATTAAAAAGGGTCACTTGATGATGGATTAATAATAACAAAGGCTAACCAATTATTCTTGCCCCCCTTTATATTTATAGCTCCCTTTTGCAAGGCTGCATTGATACAAAAAACTTTGTCGGATGGAAAGGTAGTCAATCCCCATATGATCTAAAGCGGATTTCAACCACAAAGTTTTCCACTATTTGTGGAACATGTGGAAATTACTAAAGTGGATTAAGAGTCATGGAATTCAATGATCATGGGATATAATCTATGTGGAATTATCGTGAAGTTGTTGCAAATTAAATAGGTGTTCCAAATTATACTGGACACAAACACTAGGAAACTATGGCCTACCTAACTCTATCTGTTTGAGGATTGTGTGAGAGAGAAAGCATGGGAATCATTTATCTCTTTCATGCCCTCATGATTGGAATCTAAAAGTTGATTCAATGAGAATTTAATTTTAGCAACCAAGCTTTTTTCATTGTATTCCAAAAGCAATAATTTGGTCAAGGCATACCAAGTGTTTGACATATTTTTTAATTGAATGTGGCCTCATGGAATGCTATAATTTATGTTTGCATGTGTCACGAATATAGTGACAAGGCGTTGAATATGTTTTACGATATGAAGGGTAGGGGTATTCTTCCTCAATGTTCTCACTAATTATGTGCAAATTTGGAAGTTCTTGTATATGTCAAGGAAATCCATGAGAACAAAATTAGAAGCAGGTTACATTCTAATTTTGTAGCTTGAAGTGACATATATGTAAAATGTAGAAACACATAGGACTATTGCAGTGTCTGAAACATTTCCTAAACATAATGTTGTTTCCTAGAATTTTGTCGGTTTGCAGTGAATCTCTTTAAGAAAATGCTATGAACGTGGAATATGTGAAGAGTGGGCACTTCTATGATGTAGATGCTCACAAAATGTAATTGACATACATGATCTTTGGTTTTGACACATCTCCCTGTGTACTTTGACCATGTGTCAAATTGACATATTTGGGACATGGAATCACCACAAATGGATAATTAGAGATGGATTTCAATCTAATGGTTTTGGGGAAGTTTCCTTTTAAATATCCATGAGTTGTGGGACCAAAATGATCCACACCAAGCCTATAATAGAATTCCTAGATGAGATAGGTTGTTATGAATGCAATGATAGTAGGTATGTGATGCATGGGATTGAAAAGTAGGTTTTCCTAGTCTTGAAGAAATGAGAAAGGGTTGGCACCTTGCTAGGAAATGCTACATTTGTTGGCATCTTGTATACCTACATCTATGAGGCTTGGTGAAGTGTAGCTGTAAATACTTTTTTTACACGAGTCTAGATCATAACAAGGAATGAGAATTGGAGAATTATCTATACATGATTGATCTTCTTCTCCATTCTGAGCACATAGATAATGTGTAGAACATGGTTTAAAAAATTGAAATAAACCTTGGATTAACTACATGGAAATCCTTATATATATATATATAGAACTGAGAGAATTTGTGGCCTCACAACAATTAGGTGATGTTGTCAAATAACTACTCCACAGTTGGTAAATTCTTTTATCGATTTATGCACTTTCCAGTAAGGTTGTAGATCCAAAATGAGACCTAAATAAGTGTGATCTCATTACCTTATGGAGTAATATTGATAACCATTAAAAATAGGCCTTAATGAAGCACTCTTGATGCTCCTGGTGGCATAATTACTTTTGTCCCTATATAGACAAAATAAAGGTAGGTGCTAATAAACATGACTTCCATCACTTCTTCATGTGCTTACATTGGGGTTGCTCTTTTGCTTAGCTTCATGAAGACACCCACCCCAAGTACTTTGTTTTCAATATGAAGAGTAACAAATGCATTGTTCGTGTTAAAATTGGTTAGGCTAGATAAAACTAATTATTTTGTGAGGACAAGGAAAATAACAATATCTACTTAATAACCCTGCATGCTACAATTACCCAACATTCTAAAATGGAATTTTAAATAACATATGAAAATAAGTTTTCTGCCAACTTCAGTTTAGTCAGAAGGATTTTCTACCCAAAAACCAATTTACAACAAATTACTCTGAATGATGACATGGATCAACTGAAGATTTCATCTTCTGCAAATATTTCTAGTGTAGAGGTTGTAATATGAAGGAGTGAGTTTCAGACTAAGGAAAAATTGATGTTGTTGACATTGGTCAATGCAGACAAACAATGCATGTGTAAAGGATCATGAGGTATATGATTATTCGATGGGGACTTCTTCCCAAATGCAGTTAAGGAAGTCATAAGTGGTCTTGCATAAATCATACATACTATTGACCATATCATGGTGTAAATGAGGACTACATAGGGGTCCAAAACTTACATGTGACGTTTTGGAATATGTTATGATTTATGTAATGTTCTTTGACTCCCCATGTATATGAAATATGTGTTTTTCTTCTAGGTAGAATAGAGGAAGTAGGGACATTATCCATGCAAAGGAAGATGGGATTGAGCCATGAACATCAGCTAGAAGCTCCTCATATATGTAGAGATAATCCATAAGTTTCTAAGTACATTTTAAGATAATGTAAATAGGCTCCAAACTATTGGCAACATAATGTAGGGGTCTTCTCAACTTATTTGTTGAATATTCAACTCAAGGAAAAGGGTGTGCAAATAGTGTTTCAACCAACATGAAAATTGGCCCCATGTAGCTTCCCAACACGTTGTGTCAATTTTATTGGTAGGTGCAATGGAAGGAAAGTGCTCAAGAAATGAACACCGCAACCTTGTTCATCTTCTCATGTAAGTGTCCTTGACAATACAATGGTATTAGCAACAAGTGCATTAGGGTTTTCAACAACCTTCTTTATCTTCCTCAAAATTTATCTTCTACTAATTTGTAAATATTTCTCATCATAATGTTATCAACTATATAAATATCAATTGAAATTGTAATAGTCATTAGACATGAGAGAGAAGTGAAGATGTTGAAGATTCATGAGGGTAGCTAAAAGGTTACGGGAGAAGTTGAATAGTCACATCACCTCTATAAATTTTCCCTCATGCCTCATTTGGGGAGGAATTTTAGCACTTGAGCTAGGACTAGCATTAGATAGTTGATTTGTGCTTGAGAGCTAGAAGCACTCAGATCTTGGTAGCTAGTAGGGTCATTTGTGGTGAGGCTAGGGTTTTGCATTAGATAATGGCATGAGCAACCCATGTTCCATTATGTGGATTTGATGATTTGCAGTATGTGTACTTGTATTTGCAACAACATTAATAAGAAGTTCTTCATTTCTGACATTGATTCCCATGCTTACTCACAGTGGTTGTATTAATTGTCTAATATTTTCACTATATCTGTGTGTGTGCTTTCATACAGGCAATGTGTTATGAACTAATTTGTAGTTGTTGCATGTGTGTTTTCTTACAAATCTATGGTTAGTTATTCGATGTCATGTCGGTGACCTATTTTGAAATAATTTGTAATTAACCTTTGACATGTTCTTGTTTATGTATGTTTGAGAAGGTTTTATCTCATTAATCCTTTTCATGGAATTCTTGTTGTTGTTGCATCCTTGTATCTCATTTTACATGTTTTCAATCATGGGTTGAGTTCATTCCTACTATTTTGGAATTTCTTTCTTTCCCTCACTCTAACAGCATCACATTTAATAGGCACGATGAAACCAACATAATAGCAGACATGCCTACATACAAAATGGGGCTTCTATCCCAAATGTTGTGAGCTCTAATTGGGACTTCACATCGGGCATAAACCCTAGCTGTTGGTAGGACATCAAGCACTATTGGCATGTGGTAATATTGCTGATTTATTTTTGGTATTTTCTCCATATTTAATTACTTGTAAAGTGTTTGAAGAAATGTATGAGTGTAATGTATTTGAAAATATGTCTAAATGGAAGAAAATCAAGAAGTCACTAGTTGATTATAGTAGGAGACATTACATATTCTTTATGCAATACATCTATGCTAATTTGAAGTATTTCATCTCTCAAGTTTCAAAACTATGAGGATCTTCGACCCAACCTTATCTCTTTGAAATTAGATGATCCAAGTCCATGCCCTTCCATATTTATTTAACCTTCATGTCTACCTTGTCTATTGTAGTACTGCCCTCCACTCGGCACCTAAACATGAAATGATTGTCAGATTGCACCATATCCTATTTCACACTAGATACTATGCCTCAACAAACTGAGACATGGTTTTTTCACTTACTATTTCTTATGTGAGTAGGTTCCATTACTTTCATATTCTTTACAATAAAATAAGTGAGATACCAACCCCTACCACCAAGCTCAAGTTTCTTAATACTAACTCCATAAGACATTTAATGAAAACATGTAACATCCCTAGTAAAAGTTTCATTTAATAAAAGTTGATAAAGGAAAAATAATAACCACGATTGATGGGATAACTATTCCAAGGTGAATGTTGAGTAAGACATCCTAGTGTGGGTTTTCATTGGTTTATTAATGGCTACAGAAATTGGCAAAAGGAACTCGAAAAGGGAAAAAGGAATTTTTGGCACATTTATTTATGAAAATAATGGAAATTAGGAGAAAACAGAGGTGAAATGCCACAGGTTGTATGTGACCAGGAAAATGAAGGAAAGTAATGGAAAATGAAGAAAATAGAGGCCTCATTGATAGAAAGGATTCTAAGGATCAGTGGGTAACCATTTGTTAGTTCATTTGTTGGAGCTATCTCATTATTCTCTCTCTCTCATTCCTGGAAACTTGAATTTTTCTTGGAGCACTCTTGGAGGGTGTGGCATACTTAGAGTTTTGGAGCAAGAAGGAAAAGGAAGAGAACGAAAGCATAAGAGGACATCCAGATCATCGACTACAATTAGTTTGGCTTGTAGGCACTAAGTTGCATGTGTATTTTCCTCACTAGTTTTGGCATGCATGGCATATGTATGTGGTTTTTTGGTCATGGTATATCACTGACATGGAGGATTTCTTGGATTGACAATGGCTTTTCCTAGCCTTTCCATTTTCTGGATAGCCATGGTGATTTTGGATTTAATTCCTTGTTTTGTTTTGGTTGGTTCTTGTGTTTACTTGGCTTATGTTGAGTTACTAGTTCCTTGAGTCTAGGTTGGAAAAATGCTCAGGAGGCCTATAGCAACTTAGGTTGAGTTACTAGTCCTGGAGCCTTGGTTGGACAAACACTCTTGGGCCCTAGGTGGGTTGAGTTACTAGTCCTAGAGACTTCGTTGGACAAACATACTAGAGACCGATATAAGTTGTGGGTTGAGTTACTAGTCATGGAGCCTTGGTTGGAGAAAACAGTCTAGAGCCCTAGAAGGCTTAGATATAGACCAATCTGATGATCGTTTTGTGATGTATGACCATGAGGTGGAATTGTTGTTTGATGGGTTGATGTGGTTGGCCTATGGAAGCCCTGGATGGTTTTGGATTGACATGTTTTATGATATCCCATATTCATGCTTGGAATATGGCACAGGGGTTAATTGATGAAGAGAGATTTGGATCTGCCATTCCACTGTCGAGTGGAATGTGGTAGTCTCATCCCAGGTTTGGATTTTGCATCATCAATATGACGTTATTTCTCCTTGTATTTCTATGATTATTATATTGGTTTATATGTGGATCATATGGTTGTGATCTCCTTGGTATTTCTATTGCTATTATGTTGGTTATGTATATGTTTTGTGACAGTAGTTGTGTATGACTCTCATCATGTTTTTACTTGTAAATGAGTGAACAATGTATCTATAATCTAATGGAAGAAACTACAAATAGTATGTTGAGGCATCAATGCTTCTTAGTGATTCTCAAATGAGTATGAGATCCCTATGCTTAGATTTGTTGCTTACACCTGTAGATTACATATTTTTGATATGTTTGATGAAAAGCCTATCATGGCTAATAGGGGTCCAATCAACACCTTGTTCAGGTATTTGCATTTGCATCATTATTTGATTGTTATATTTTTGTTCTAAAGGTGTCATTCAATCCTGGGCAGTGACTTGGTCTTTGGGCCTGAAAAAGTGACTCAAATCTTGGGGATGTTGGCACAACACTGAGAAAAATAATATGTGTACGATGGCATGCCTTTTCATGAGAGCATCCAGAGCATCCTGGATGTTGTTAAGCCCATAACATGGGAGAATCCATAGGTTAAGAGGTCTAAAACCTCAGTGGAACCCAATGGTTGGTTACCAGAAGTGTTGGGATGGCTATTAGGGGTCTTGTAGCTGATTTGGAAGGTCTGTATGATGTGTTTCCGTTGATTCCATTTCCTTAAGGTTTCCTAGGAAGTTGAATCATATCATAGTAGCCTCTCATCACATGTTTACCTTGGTTGGCCTATTACTTCAATAGATGTGGGAGGAGGGTGTTATAGAGTGGTATCAAAGCATGGTACACCCCTCTGACTAGATGGGTTGTGTATTACTCATGCATTCAGGACGGTTGCCTATGTATTTCTTGTGTTGCAGGATGATGTGCTTATTTCATTTGTATGGTATGGATCATGGTCATAGTAGTATCACCATGGGAAGTTGATGGTGTTTTTGTGGAGTTTGTTTTCATGAGTGTATAGTTGATTATCCATTTCTTATGCACACTAAGGTTCACATGTTTTCACGTGCATAGTGATGTGGTGGTTGTTATCATGCATGAGGTCATGGTACGTGTAGTTGATATGGTCATGCATTAATGATCGGACTCTAGTTATAATGATGGGTACATGGTTATATGCTTATCTGTTATGCTTCTATATGCTACCATGAGTATGCTATACAAGTATCACACTGATTTGTTGATCTTGTAGATGAGATATCCTCCTCGAACTATACTAAGCTATGTTGGTTTATTGTGATTTGGTTTAGCTAGCATGATATACCTTGCCGAAAGAATATCAAAATGACTATTAAGATGGTAGACTACAAAGACTCTCCCTATGGATCAGATGAGCAACATGGTGTTGGGAATTATTCTGATTTGGCAAATACACTGAGAAGCTTAAAGGAGGAAATAAGGAGTTGTAAGGAAGAAAATGACCGAATCATACAAGCACATGAGAAACTGGCAGAGGCAAATGCAGCAATACATCAAAGTTTGTCTGAATTGTAGTGACAAGGACCACTTTAGATCAGCCATGAGTAGGAGTAAAAAAATAATGGGGCATATGGAAGTAGGTCACATGGTGGTCACAGGTCAGATACAGATGACATGATCAGAGATGGTAGGTTGTTGGATAATCGAGATAGGATAGGTGATAGACACAAGTACTATTCTAGTTCTGGTTTTGATAGGCATGATGATCAACATCGTTATCATCCTTACAAGAGCAGTGATAGGGGCTATTTTCCAGATGAGTTTAAGAATGAAAAATGACCTACATTTGATGGAGAGATGAAGAAATCATAGGATGTGGAGGCATGGCTACTTGGAATAAGGAAGCTCTTCACGTTGTGTGATTATTCAAACAACATGAAAGCCATAATAGCTACATACAATCTCAGAGGTAGGGAAAACATTTGGTGGGAAGACATGAAGAATTTCATAGGTATAGATGAGGAGGACATGACTTGGAATGAGTTTGAGTGACTATTCAAGAAGAAGTACCTATCAGAGAGATAACTTGATGAGAGGGAAAAGGAATTATATAAGATAAAGATGGGATCTATGATAGATGACGAGTACACTAGGAAGATCTTGGAGCTACTAAGGTATGTGCCTTACCTCAAGGAGGAGAAGGCCAAGATTTAGAGATTCACTAGTTGGTTACCAATGGAATTCAAAGACAGGATTGAGTTCGATGAGCCTAGACCATTGGAGGAGGCTATCCGAAATCTAAAGCATTGCTATGAACAATTGAATCACAAGTCCGAGACTAAGCCAAAGTCAAAAGGTAATACAAAGAACAAGGGAAAATGGGAAAATAAGCGAGTAAAACCTCATGATTCAGGTAATAAACATAATGTTGCACCACCTAAGAATTTCAATGCGTCTAACAGGGGACAAGGATTTCGAACATAGGAGTAGAATAAGGAGCCCATGCAGTGCTGGAATTGTGGAGGGGATCATCACAGAAGAGATTGTCCACAGTATCATGGTGGTAGGCCTCAGATATATAGTGTGTAGGAGGCACATACTATTGGGGATGTTGGTAAGAGAATTCCTTGTATTTATGCAACATTGGATAACAAAAAGGCAGACCATCAGGCATCTATCATTGAGATGGACGGTAAGCTTTGTGATCAAGTTATTTCTATTTTGATTGACCCTAGACTAATTATAGCTATGGTAGTGATGATTTGGTGGATAAGTGTGGTTTGAGTAAGGAATTTCATGTAGAATCTTGGTTAGTTCAGTTGGCTACAGGTATAAGGAATTGAGCTCATCATTGGGTAAGAGCTTGTGCATTTGATTTGAATGGTATGCCTACCACAACACATTTGAATGTATTACCATTCAGATCATAAAGTATGTTGTTGGGAATGGATTTCTTGTAATTTCATAGAACCAAGGTGGATTGTTATGAAAAATACATTGAGTGCTTGAATGACAATGGGGAACAAAGAGTTTTGCAAGGTAAGAAGAAAGCAACAACAATTAGGATGGCGACAACTATGCAAACACAACATAGTTGCAGAAAACGATGTGTGTTATTTGTCGTACACATTTCTAGTGACAAAGGTAATGGGGTTGAGGTTGTAGATGTTTTGACTACGTACCCCGTTCTACAAAAAATCTAGGATGTATTTCCTAAGGATATGTCAGAGTTCCCACCTCACAAGGAGGTAGACTTTTCCATTGAGTTGGTGCTAGGGGTAGCTCCAGCATCAAAGGCACCTTACATGATGAGTACACTTGAGTCGGTATATTTGAAGGTGTAGTTGAAGGAAATGTTGGATAAGGGATACATTAGGCTAAGTGTATCACCATGGGGCCCACCAGTACTGTTTGTGAAGAAGAAGAATGGAACTCTTAGATTATGCATTGGCTATAGTTAGTTAAACAAAGTGACCATCAAGAACAAGTATCCATTACCGAGGATTGATGAATTGTTCGATCAACTGAAGGGAGCGATAGCTTTCTCGAAGGTTGATTTGAGATTTGGATATCACTAGGTCCGCATTAAAGAGGAGGACATTTACAAGACAAATTTCAGGAGTAGGTATGGGCATTATGAGTTTTGGTAGTTCCATTCGGTTTGAATAATGCTCTAGCTACATTTATGCGCTTAATGAATAGTGTGTTGCATTTGTATTTGGATAAGTTTGTTATTGTGCTCATTGATGACATATTGGTATATTCTAAAAATGAGGAAGATCCTGCCAAGCATTTAGCAACAACATTGAGATTGTTGAGAGAGCATCAGTTGTATGCTAAGCTCAACAAGTGAAGTTTCTTTCAGACTGAGGTACACTACTTGGGACATGTTGTGTCCAAGGAGGGCATTGTAGTAGATCCAGAAAAGATAAGGGCCATCATGGAGGGGGCAGCTCCTATAAATATAGATGAGGTGAGATCTTTCAGGGGGTTGGCAAGCTATTATAGGAGGTTCATCATGAAATTCTTATATATTTCTTATCCTATCACATCATTACAAAGAAAAGGTGAGAAGTTTGAATGGACAGAGGAGTGTGATTTTGAGTAGCTCAAGCAGTTGTTGACACATTCACTTATGTTAAGGTTTGTAGATCCAACCAAAGAGTTTGTAGTATGCACATATGCTTACAAGAAATGACTTGGTGGAGTCCTTCTGAAGGATGGATAGGTGGTATGTTCCGAGTCATGAAAACCGAATGAAAACAAGTAGAACTATGCTACACATGATCTTGAGTTAGCAGCGATCATACGTGCATTGAAGATGTGGAGGAACTATCCTCTCGGTAGGAGGTTCATGTTGATGAGTGATCACATTAGTCTTTGGTATCTATTTGACCAGCCGAACCTGAATGGTAGGCACACTAAGTGGTTGGCCACGATCAGTGAGTTTAATTTTTAGATCAGGTATATAAAACG
This sequence comes from Pinus taeda, assembly GCA_000404065.3. Classification (NCBI taxonomy): domain Eukaryota; kingdom Viridiplantae; phylum Streptophyta; class Pinopsida; order Pinales; family Pinaceae; genus Pinus; species Pinus taeda. Next base: position 20,129 of record APFE030544421.1, read on the forward strand.
TAAAGAGAATAGTGCGGCAAAGGCTCTTAGCAAGTGGATATAGGTAAATCACTTAGCAGCTATGAGATCCTATGGGACAAACTTACAAGATAGGATCTTGTAGGTGGGTCAGCAGGATATCGGGTATATGGAGATTATGCATAGGTTGCAATAGAGTATAGGTATAGGTACATGTAGTAGTACAGAGATAGGTATAGGTGGTAGTACAAGTACATGTATAGGTATTAGTACAGGAACACCTAGAGGTGGTGGTACAAGTACATGTACAGGTGCAGGTGCACAAGATGTAGACTATTGGCTTACAATAGATGGATTGGTTAGATTTAAAGACAAGATATTTATGTCAAATAATAGTGACCTCAAGAATGACCTTGAGGGAGTTTCATGTGAAACCATATTCAGGACACCTAGGCTATCAGAAGACATTGGCTATAGTGAAGAAATTTTATTATTGCCTGAATCTGAAGAAAGATGTAATACAGTTCGTGGCTAGGTGTTTCGATTGTCACTATGTGAAGGTAGAGTGTAAGCATCCAAGTGGATTGCTACCGCCAATTGTGATTCCAGAATGGAAATGGGAGGTCATTTCCATGGACTTTCTTAGAGGTTTGTCAAGGATAGTGAGACAACATGATTCCATCATCGTTGTTGTTGATAGGTTGACAAAAGTTGTGTACTTCATTCGAGTGAAGTGTACATTCTTAGCTAGAGATGTGGCACAAGTATTCATTAGAGATGTGGTCAGATTGCATGGTGTTCAGAAGAAGATTGTGTCAGAGAGGGATGCAAAGTTCACTTCCAAGTTTTTGAAGGAGTTGTTTCTAGGTTTGGGCACAAAGTTAGCCTTTAGTACAACTTATCATCCACGGACTGATGGATAGATAGAGAGGGTGAACAAGATATTGGAGGAAATGTTGAGGATGTACATGATGCATCAACAACGAAAGTGGGAAGAGTATGTTCAACTTGTAGTTTTCGCTTACAAAAACGGGTATCTGGAATCTTTCAAGATGAGTCTATTTGAGGCATTGTATGGGAAGAGTTGCAATACTTCCATCAATTAGAGTGATCAAGTTATCAGGGTGTTGATTGGTTCGAACATGTTGGCAAACATGGAATAAGGAATGCGGGTTATAAATAAGAATCTAAAGGAAACACAAGATAGGTAGAAGAGCTATGCAAATCAGAATAGGTTTTTCAAGGAGTTCTACGTTGGGGAACATGTGTATTTGTGCATCAAACCAAGGAAGAGCTTGTTACAGATTGGATCATGTGCCAAGATGGCACCATGGTTTTATGGACCCTTTAATATTATTGAGAGGATTGTGCTAGTAGCCTATCGACTTGCACTGCCTCCGACATGGAAATTCCATGTTGTTTTCTATGTGTCATTTCTTAAGAAGTATGTTAAAGATATTGATCATGTGCTTGACTAGTTTGTATTGCAGGTGGAACCAAATGGAGAATTACAGTCGGAGCCTCAGTGTATATTGTAGGAGAAAGGTGCTCATGCTTCAAAACAAAGCAATCGAGCAAGTTAAGGTGAAACCAAAGCACTTTGGGCCCGATGAAGCTACATGGGAGATGGTGGATCAAATACAGGCTATGTATCCTTCATTGTTTTCCAGTTGAGGCAAAACAATTTTGGTATGGAGTTTTGGTATATGTCTTGGTATACGCTTTGGTACATGTTTTGGTGATAAATACCACCATGAGTTGTGTTATAAAGCTCCAATAAGCAGTATGGGTTTCATAACATTATTATTTTATGTTTGTTATGTATTCATGTTGGTTTTCTTCTCAACATGTTGATAATTGTAAATACTGCAATGAGCTAAGTTATAAATCTCCATTGGAAGTATGTTTTTCTTAAAATAGTCTTATGGCTATATGTGTTCTTGAACACCAAGGACATTGTTCCCCTAAGGGGGAGTGTTCTGTAACAACACTAGTGAAAATTCCATGTAATAGAAGTTAATAAATGCAAAATAATAACCACAGTTGATTGGACACTTATTCGAAGCTGAATGTTGGGCAAGATATCCTAGTGTGGGTGTTCATTGGTTTATTAATGGCTAAGTAAATTAGAAAATGGAAATGGAAAAGCAAAAATGACATTTTCAGCACATTTATTTATGAAGATAATGGAAATTAGGAGAAAAGGGAGGTGAAAGGTGACAAGTTGCATGTGAAGAGAAAAATAATTGAAAAGGAAGAAACTAGAGGCCTCATTGATAAAAAGGCTTTATAGGATTAGTGGGTAACGTTTTGTGAGTTCGGTTTTTAGAGCTATCTCACTATTATCTCTCTCTCACTCTTGGACACTTAGAGTTTTCTTGGAGAACTCTTGGAGAGTGTGGCCTACTTGGAGTTTTGGAGCAAGAAGGGAAAGGAAGAGAAAGAACGCACATGAGGACATCGGGATCAACAACTACAACGGGCTTGGCTTGCAGGTACCGAGTCGAATGTATGTTTTCCTCACTAGTTTTGGCATGCATGGCATATGCATGGGGTTTATTGGTCATGATTTGTCTCTAGCATGGAGGATTGCTTCAATTGACAATGGATTTGCCTAGCCTTTCCATTTCTTGGATAGCCATAGTGATTGTGGTTTTATTTCCCTCTTATGTTTTGGTTGGTTCTCATGTTTCTTAGCTTGGATTGAGTTACTACTTCTTGTAGCCTTGGTTGGACAAACGCTCTTGAGCCGTGTAACAACTTAGGTTGAGTTACTAGTCATGGAGCCTTGGTTGGAAAAACACTTTGGAACCCTAGGTGGGTTGAGTTAAAAGTCAAGGATCCTTGGTTGGACAAACACTCGTGAGCCCGGTATAAGTTGTGGGTTGAGTTAGTAATTCTAGAGCCTTGGTTGGAACAAACACTCCAGAGACCTGGAAGGCTTGGATAGAGACCAATCTAATGATGGTTTTGTGATGTCCGACCATGAGGTGGAATCATTGTTTGATGGGTTGAGGTGGTTGGCCTATGGAAGCCCTGGATGGTTTCGGATTGATGTGTTTTATGAGATCTCACATTCATACTTGAAGTATGGTATGGGGGTGAATCGCTAAAGAGATATTTGGCTCAACCATTCTACGGTAGGGTAGAATGTGGTAGTCTCATCCCGGGTTTGGATTTTGCATCACAACATGAGGTTGTTTCTCGTATTTCTATGAGTATTATACTCGATTATATGTGGATCATATGACTTTGATGTCCTTGGTATTTCTGTTGTTATTGTGCTAGTTATGTATATGTTTTACGACAATGGCTATGTATGGCTTTCATCATGTTTTTACTTATAAATGAACAATGTATCTATGATCTAATAAATGAAACTACAGCTAATGCATTGAGGCATCAATTCTTCTTAGTGATTCTCAAACGAGCATGAGGCCCTTATGCTTAGATCTATTGTTTACACCTGTAGATAACATATTTGTGATATGTTTGACGAAATGCCTGTCATGGTGAGTAGGGGTCCAATGAAAGGCTTGTTCAGGTATTTGCATTTACATCATTGTTTCATTGATATCTTTCTGTTATGAAGATGTCATTCAATTCTCGGAGCCACCTTGGCTCTAGGCCTGAAAAAGTTGCTCAAATCGTCGGGACACTCGCACAATACTAAGTGAAATAGTCCTTGGATGTTGGCATGCCTTGTCATGAGAGTGTCAAGAGCCTAGGCCCATAGCATGGGAGAGTCAAGAAGTCAAGAGGTCTAAAACATAAGTTGGACCGACCGGTTGATTACAAGAAGTGTTGTGATGGTTCTCAAGGCTACTCTACGTGATGTGGAAAGTTTGTATGGTGTATTTCCATCTATTCTATTTCCTTAAGGTTATGGGGGTTGACTCATTACTTAGGTAGAAGAGAAATCACAAAATACAAAACAATATTTTAAAGTAAAGAAAATGTGAACCCAAAATTAAAATGATAGACTACCTCCATCTTTGAGAATGATGTCCCATTCATCGTGATTATCTTCCCATAAAGCTAAATCTATGATGATATGGAGTGGGAGGTGTTCTATCCATGCACTCTCCCACCTTGCTAGTTGGTTAATTTCCTCCTCTCTCAAGTCATTAATGACGATCATCCTCAAGTTCATGCCCGAAAGAGGGAAAGGGAGGGTACCATAGCTGCAACGGAAAAAGGGACGAAAAAGGAAGATCCTTAAACATTTGAAGAATCATATCTTAATTAGCCGCCTCGATGATGCCTGATGTCAACCACAACCTAACCATTTTGGTCATGCTTGATGCCTTTCTCAAGGCCTAACACCCCGTTTGGAAAAATCAAAAGAATATGTTGTAATGATTGAGTATACAAATTTCATGGAATAATTACAAAATACATTTGACAGGGAAACACACATACTTAAACTATTCCCTGATATAATACGGTCGGTCACTTAATATCCCGTAAGAAGCTTTAGCTGGTCAGTCCGTCTGAAGATTTCGTTATATCGTCAAGGAATCTGCTGTCCTTTACTTTTGCTGATATGCAAACATGTGGTTGAAGATTACTCACTTATATAGCATCATTGAAAGGTGAGATTGTACAATGTAACTATATCATAAAAATAATTAAAGAAAAGGCTGTACAGTAACCATGTGATCAGTTAAAATAATATATTGTAACAGATGATGCGTACAAGAGTTGGATTCGTTCGTTTTCCTGATTTTTTCCAGGATGCTTTTTTATTTTATTTTATACACTGCTGGATTCTTGCACTGCCTTAATCTTTCCATCCACCCTCAGCTTTTTAGATTCGCGCACTGAGACTTTGAGATTGCCGAATGGTAAGAGTCCTGTTGCCCCGATCTATATAACAGCCATTCGTTTGAAGCTGTGGATGAGTACCCTCGCTTCTCATATTTTGTTTTGTGTAAGAGATGGAGGAGCAATGCTCAGGCGATCTGACAGTACGGGTGGTGAAGGCGTGTAAACTAGTGATTCAAGATAAGACAATGACTAGTGATCCTTACGTTATCATCAAGTTGGGTAAACAGGTCAGTAACTGTTTAATTAAATAAGATTTAGTTAAGTTTCAATTAAATAGAATTTAGTTAAGTTTTCAGATATAATAGGTTTAAGGTATATCTAAGTTTTGTTATTCAAAAATATTTCAACCCAATTGATTTTTTTCTCATTACAGTTTTTTGAAGTTATAAAGTGTGGATCAAGAAATTATAATTTTTTATTTCCTATAAAATATCAAAAGTAAGTTTTTCTGGTAAAGAATAAACATTTTCTTGTATTTCCCTGCATATAATAGAGTGAGAGTAATTCATGAGCTTCATTCTGAAAGTGTTTGTCTTGAGTAAACAGGTCAGTAATTGTTCAATAAAATAAGATTTAGTTAAGTTTCAATCCCATAAGATTTAGTTAAGTTTCAAAATATAATGAGTTAGGTTTAAGGTATATCTAAGTTTTCTCATTCAAAAATTAAAATATATCTATAATTTTATTCTTAACCCAATTGATTTTGATGCCAAAACAGGTTTTTTATGAAGTGATAAAATATGCCATAAAAAATTGTAATTTTTTATTTCCTATAAAATCTCAAAAGTAAGTTTTTCCCGGTCAAAAAAAAGCATTTTCTCATGTTTACCTGCGTATAATAGAGTGAGTAATTCATGAGCTTCATCCCCCAAGGGTTTGTCTCGTGGACTAGGATTTTATCTTTGCCACCAAATACCCTAACGCATGTTTTTGTGTTCTCCGTTCTCAGAAGCATCACACTCGCGTAATGAAAAAGAACCTTAACCCACGCTGGGATGAAGAGCTTAAATTCCATATAAAGGATATTTCACAGAGTGATTGTCGCTCGCTCATTGCGGTACGTTTTCCAAAGCTAGAACTGACTCTTCCTTCTGTACTTTATATAATTAGACAAGGTGTACAAGAAAGATCTGAAGCTCTCCGAAGACTCTGAAAATTGAACTATATTTGTCAGCGATTATATTTTCTTTCCCTAAAGAAATCGCAAGAAAATTTAACCGTTGCAGTGTGATTTTCTCAACGAATCGCTGGCTTGGATTTTGCAGGAAGTCTGGGATCATGATACATTCAGCCGGGATGACTTCATGGGATCAGCTGACATTGACCTAAAGCCTCTTCTTCAAGAAGCACATCTCATGGCAAAAGGTGGCAAAAAAGTAGTAGCTAAATCCAGTTATAACTGCCTCGAGAAAGACAGTTATATCCTAAATCAAGATGGACGACTAGTTCAGGGGGTGTGCTTGAAACTTTGTCAGGTTCAATCCGGTCTATTGGATTTGACACTGGAATGGCATCCTAGGCACTGAATGTTTTGTTTGTGAACGTGGGAACGTAATTATTGTGATTCCAGGAGTTTTCGAAATTAAAATGAACCAGGAGATGGACTTGTGAAAGAGTTTAGAAATTGAAGTGAAATATGTAATGTTGTACATAGATATTTCAGGGCGACTGCTATTGGCCTGCTTCCTATCTTGTTTGAGAATGAGTACAATTGGTTTTTTTTCGCTGGAAATATGTTCTATTAAAACTACGCCAAGGAAACTATAATTGCACTCTTTAATTGAAGGTTTGGCATGTAAGTGGCTGAGGACTCAATACTTTGGTTTATTTAATTTAAGTGATACCAATGAGAAAGAGTCCGCAAACAGCTTGTCAATCGAGTCTCCACATTAAAATGTGGTTAAGAGCTGCGAATATTTATTTTCCACTGCTATTCCTAGCATTTCCACCAGGGCTGACGGCATTACTATTCCTAGCATTTCCACCAGGGCTGACGGCATTATCTTTGCTATTCCTAGCATTTCCACCAGGGTTGACGGCATTATCTTTCGTCATAATGTTTAATTCCATGACGACCATTCCTTTCAGGGTTCTTATCTCCAAGAACCTAGCCTAGACATTTTATCTCCACCCTTTTCATCTAAAGATATATCTCGTCCTTAACCGTGGCAATATGGATGATACAAGCGGTAATTTTCAGCTCCTTTTTTGGACAATTTAAGGAGTGTAAGGAGGAGTAAGAATTCTTATGAATGAATTTTGGGCTTCGTTTTATTACCCGTATAAAAATTGTTATTTTTAGATGATGGTATTAGTATTTGTTGTTTGGTATTTGTATGACAATTTTATAATTGCATTGGGTAAAAGTGAAACCATAAACATTGCTTTAAAATATTAGTAAAATTATATTATTCAAATGATATTTTATAATAGGTTATTTGCTATTTTTATGGTTATTTTAAATTATATTAATTGAATTATATTAATTAAATGTAAAAATAATTAGATTTAAAAAGATATTAGATAGTTAATTTTTGAATTTATTTTTAATGTAAAATATATGAAAAATATACCGGTTATTATTTTTATTAATTATAAAAAGAATTAATACAGTGGTAAAACAAATTTAATTTGGAAAAATCTGTAAATATATTTTTTGTTTAATAATTTGACATAAATTAATTAGAAGAGAATAAAATAACTTTTAGATAAATTTTTGATTTTTGATTTGTGAATACCACTATGAATATTCTCACATATTCTGTGGAGATTAATCTCTATCAATCCATTAACTAATTATTGATAGTTAAATTAAAATTTTAAAACATATATTCTAAAACAAATACTCTTATCACATTAAATATTAAACATATATTATCAAAAATAAATTTATTAAAATAGTAATTATTAAACCATAAATAAATTTTAAAAGCATAAAAAAATAAGAACATAAATTTATCAGTATAGGGTACAAGATGAATTTACATAACTTTGTCATTATCAACTATGGGAAGTGTACTTATTAATCCATATATAAAATTATTTATTTATAATTTTTAAAATATAATATAATATATTATTAACAAAAATTATAAACACAGTTAAAAAGAAACTTGAAGATTTGTCAAAAGATTAAAAAGTTCCACATATGTTTATAACTCGATAATCCTCTCCAACATTTCAACATGTCAATAACATTACATAGTTTTCCTGTTTAAAAGTAAATAATTTTGGTATTAATTTTAAGTCATAACATGTGGAAACGTCATTTTACTTAAAATATGTAACATAACTATGATTTAAGCAGAAATTAGTATAGTACTTTCACTCATTTGAAAACGATCGAAAAACGTGAAGGAGGTGCATTTTCTAAGGCGTGATTTGAAGAGCATTGACCTGTGCATTCATTTTTATATTTAAACAAGAAATATTGACATAAAAAAGACTATCAATTTAATTTATTTAAATATACAATATAGTGTTAGTTTATTTACAGTGCACCTAACATTTAACTTTTGTTTAATTAGTGGATTTATTAAGTTACTAAATATTTAAAAGCATTGAAATTCTTTATCTATAATTAGATTCATTAAGCATTTGAATGGTATTATTTTGGTGAAACAATATTTTCCCTTCTCTAATCTTAATCTTATTTTTACCACAAGTAAATTATTCAAAAACAGGGACTACCAATATTAAATATAGAATTATTCCATCACAAATAAACATTCAAAAACAAGGGGCTACCAATACTACATATCAAAAGAATTATTCCTTTCACGTGTAGCAAAAAAACTTCTTGCATGATTCATCGTTATCAATCTCACCACGAGTAAAATGGTTTTATTTTTGTGCCATAATGATTTGCATATAGACCTAATTTGGGAATTGTAATTTGAAATATAGATCTAACTGGGCAAGGTAGGAAAGAACATATCTTGTAAAAACCACGCATTGTAGGCTAACTAGATAGCGTAAGATACCACTATGGAAAGGGTCTATAAGTTGGGATATTTGATCGTGAATTAATATATGAATTAATATATGAATCACTAATTGTGATTGCATGAAAACTTCCAGTGTAACTAGTTGTAGCATGCATTTCCTCCCAATGTAGATACATAAAATGGTGGAACTTATAATGAAATGATCTATGGACTTCATAGTTTGGTGAGACAATTTACAATTATCTAATCTTTCTTTAACCCTTCATTATAGCACATCCATCTTTTGTGTGAACACAAGCCACATGTAATATTTTGACATGAGAGGGGTTGTCATTGTCTATAAATACTTCCACAAAAATTCTTTTTGAATTTGTCATGCTGATCCGAATTGGATCCATGAAAATTATTAGAGTTTTGTGACTGTATGAAATGAGGATAGACTTCAAAAACTTGTGAGCAAAGAGCTATCACGAAGACCTCTAGACAGTTGCAGTTTGTAGCCAGCAAGGGATGATGAGTACCTTGGTCAAAGCGTGCTAACCAAGGCTCATGGAGTCCGCGCACAACGCAAACTAGCATTTATGATGTCTGAATCAGAAAACGAAGGCCGTTTTTGATGTGCGATTAGCACTCATTGTTGGGAAAAACCCCCAAAATGGAAAAGCCCCGAGCACTCGGTCATAGTGAAAAGCTGAAAATCGTGGGAAAAGCACTAAAGAAAAAGGCGGGCCTTGTGCTCCAAAATTGGTGGAATATTGGAGGCATGTTGGGCGGTAAGCAGATTTGGCACGAGAACGAGTGATTCCATACATTGCACGACGCATGTCAAGTGGATGAGAGAGAAAATTGCTTCTCATCACGGGCTAATAGTCGAGCAAGTCAACCACTCGATATGAGTGATAACTGTAGGATATGGAGGCCCCAAATCTAATTGTGGAGATTGCGCCTAATGAATGATTGGATCTGAAGGAAGAATTAAGATGTGGCATATAAAAGTCTGAAGTATGATTTGACCGCTGAGTTGGCAAATGAATCATTACACAGCATAACCGAAATACTGAATCATTTGAGGAAGAGCTAGGATAGTTTGTGAGAGGACAAGTGGCCACTTCCCTCCGTGATCCGGATTTAAACAGGAACGCAATAAAATACAGAGATAACCATAAAGACATATATGCTACAGAAATAATACTTCATTTCATTACTGTAAAATACTGAAATATGCTTACAAACAGAAGTGGAAATAAACCAGCTAGGGCGATGGTAGCTTATCTTTGAGAAGAGATGTGGCGGCTACATGCCTCTGAACTGTGTTACAATGAGGTTTGAAGGCCTATTTATTGTTGAGAAACAATGTAAAACCCTTAACATTCCAAAACCTAACCCTAGAAGATGAAACTCCAAACTGTGGGCCCCGTTTTGGGGTGAGTTGGACAGCCAACTTCCCGGGGTCGTGAATTGGTCATATTATCTCCATTTGATGCACATGATAGCCCATTGGAAAGATCTCTCTGAGGACTACGACGAAAAAGATTATTTTTGACAGAAAAATCGTTGGCAGTAGATTTCCAAAAAAACATCGTTTAGGGCCTCAAAAACAGCTCGATAAGTTTAGGACCCGAAAAACTGCTAAAAGTAGTAAACTGTGCTATAATTAAGGAAACTAAAAAATTGAAAGAGACAGTTGTGGGGGTCCAAATGGGATAGGTGGGTGGTCAACAATATCCACCTGGATCACTCCGAGATGTTACACAGTGGCGATGACACAGAGGCAAGGAACTCTAAGCGAACAATAGCAAGTGATCCAAAGGGGTAGAAGAGGAAGTGAATAGTCATGAGACAAATTGGCTTGAAGCCCTAAACAGAAAAAGATAGTGAGACAGAGAGAGCGCGAAGCGAGAGCGAAGTGAAAGTGAAGTGAGCACTATAAGAAAGAATGAAACAATGAGATAGAGAGACAGAACTGATAATAAGCAAGAAGTAGAAAAAAGAGACTCGAACTAACCTGCAGAGTAAGGTAGCATCGAGCAGACATAAGACTTGAGAGTTTCAAGCAATCCCTTAGAGGATATCTGTAGGGAGCTGGGTACCAAATTGGACTCATCCTATTCAAAACCAGTTGAGGTCGAGACTTAGTAGGGAAGAGTTTGTGCACTCTAGTGGCTTGGGGAATCCAAGAACCACCCTGCTAAGCATCATCTCTTTCCAGAGACTCAAATTGAGCTCCTCATTGTAAAAACTCTACTTTAAAGACACTATAAGAAAAGGCCACCATTGAAAGCTGGACCAGAGACGTAGCCCAGGAGGATTGGGTGAATTCATTGTTAATTTGTTGCATTCTTGTATTTGCTTACTATGTTTCTCTTACTGTTTTCCATTTTCCATTGTTTGTGTATTTTGGAATCTGATCGATCTGTTTCCTAAGAGATCATAGACACACACCAGCACATGAGTCTACAATACCTTCATTCATTAATTAATTAACTCAGATCACTCATGAGTGATTTTTAGATCAAGTGGTATCAAAGCTCAAGGTTGTTAAGGTTAGACAAGCTTGTGTTGAGTTGAGTTGTTGAATGCTAACTAGATCAAAGCTCAAATTAGGAGAAGGAGAGTTAGTCAAAACTAATCCTGAAATTGGGAGAGTCTAACCTTAGAAGACAATGTCAGCGGAACATTCTATGGGGCCAGACCTTCAATTCATAGATAGTTTCCTAGCCATAAACTCCATTGTAGAGGAAATGTATAGGGATTTTAGAAAACACAAAGATGAAGATTCATCAGGCTCCAAACAAGATAAAGGAGAAGATGAGTCTCACTTCCATGACCACTCAAAAGGTAAGGGGAAAGAAGAAAGATTTCTTCCACCTCCTTATAGCCCCGAACATAAAAAGAAGGCATCTTTGATTAAACTGGATGTTAAATTTGATTTACTTATATATGATGGAGAGTTGAATGCAGAAAAGATGGAAAATTGGAGCAGAGTGTAGAATACCCATTCAGTCGAGAGCAAGATTCAGCTGGCAAGCCTACGCCTTGGAGGCACTACCTTAGTTTGGTGGGAAGGCAAGACCCAAGCTGATATGAAAAGACATGGTAAGACTATCTCTGTCTGGAGTGAATTTGTTTTGACAATTGAAAGGGAAAAGTGTACAGGGATACGCTCAAGAATTTAGAAAGAGAGCATTGATTCTAGGAATCTCATTAGACTCACCTAAGACTCTGTTGAAGTATATTGGTGGTCTACATAGCTACGTGAGGCACTCTATCCTCATGTTTAATCCCACTAGTATAGATGAGCTATCTGTTCAAGTTACTCGTCTAGAAGCTAGAGGAAAGAATGGAAGTGCAGAAGTCGGCAGATCATCCCAACCCACTGCGAGCAAGAATAAGGAGAAAAGAAAGCAGAAATGGAAAGCAAGGAAGGATAACACTACACAGAAAAGCAAGGCTTCATGCACTCACTGTAAAAAGGATGGGCATGATGATGAGCACTGTTCGATTCTTCATCTAGAGCTGAGACCTGAGATGTTCGAGGGAAAGAAGAAGAAGACTGATGCAACTATTCAGAAAGATTTGGGGTAGGACTGAGGAGATGAAACAACTATTGCAGCCACAAGTATAAGAGGTAAGAATTCTAAAGCATCTACTAGTAATTCTACACAATGTACTATTGATGAAGAGAATGAGAGAAAAAGACATGAGCTTTTCCATATTCGAGTTATTTCCAAACATCAAAAGATTGATACTTTGTTTGATAGTGGTTCATAAGTAAATTTAATTTTTGAAGAAATTATAAAGAAATTGGGATTAGTGAGTACACCTCACAAGAAACCATACCCATTAGGATGGTTGAATGATAAATCACAACTACAAGTGACTAGACAATGCAAACTCAAGTTTTCTTTTTGGTCAACATTTGTAGATGAGGTTGAGTTTGACATAATTCCTTTGGATATATGTGGAATTGTTTTAGGATGTCCTTACATGTATGACATAAAAGCTATTTTCTATAGAGCTGAGAACAAGTATCTACTTGTTAAGAGGGAATCAAATACTTTGTAAGAGCTCATAAGCTCAAGAATAATTTTGCTCTCATAAACTTAGGGAAGATGAAGCGAATGATAAATTCATGCAAACAATTCTTCCTAATGGTTGTAAAGGAAAAGAAACCTGATAAAACTAATGTATTTGAGGGTTGTAATGGTAAACAACAAGTTGATTTAGAAAAGTTTGTTTTAGAATATGATATCTTATTTCAAGAGCCTAAAGGTCTACCACCCAAAAAGGAAATAGTGCATGATATTATTTTGCAGCAAGAGGCTCCATTGCCTAACATTGGAATGTACATATTGTCCACTTTAGAGAACGCAAAAATCAAGAAGAAGGTGCAGGAGTTGCTCGAGAAGGGATTCGTCAAACCTAGCACATCACCATGTGGGTCACCAATCATTTTGGTGAGAAAGAAAGATGCCTTGTGGAGAATGTGCATTGATTACTGAGCACTGAATAAGATAACAATAAAAAATTGTTATCCCCTTCCTCGCATCGATGATATTTTAGAACAATTGAAAGAAGCTATTTATTTTTCCAAGTTAGACTTGCATAGTGGATAACATCAGGTCAGAGATGCAGAGGCAGGGAACTCCAAGAAAACAACAGTAACAATCCACAACAACATACAAATAATCACATGACCTTTCCTAGATTTAGGTAGTTCTCCAACACAGTCCATGGAAACACTTTCCCAAGGATGAGAAGGAACTAGTAATGGAGTGTACAAGCCTAGTTATCCATTGTTGGGCTTGCTTTTTGCACACATAATGCACCCTCTTACATATCTAGAAATTGTCTCATTTATTTTTGGTCAATAACAAAGTATTTACAACTATTTTACTTACCCCAAAGTGACCTGATATTAGAGAAGTTTGTGCTTCTCAAATTATCTTTACTCTTTCACTTTGTGGAATGCATAACTTCCCACAATGATATAAAAGGCAATCCTTTACATTAAAATCCAATTCTTCTACTCGTTTGCCTTAACTTAAAGTTGCATATAGATCTTTAAAGTCTATATCTTGAGCATATTGTTCAATGTAACTCTCATGTAACACAGAATTATGCTTAAGTATAGTAGATGCATTTATAATGGTTCTAGATAACATATCTGCAATTTTGTTACGTATGCCCTTTTTATATCTGATGACTAAATGAAATTGTTGTAGAAAATGCATCCATCTATAGTGCCTTGATTGTTGTAACTTAGTTTGGGAGTGTAGATATTGAAGCGGTTGATGATCAGTATGTATTACCGTCTCTTTTCCCATTAAGTAATGTTTCCACTTTTTCACACTCTATACTAATGCATACAATTCTTTGTCATATGTAGGATAGTTAACTACTACAAAATTAAATGTCTCAAAATGATAACATATGGGTTTACTGTGTTGTGTCAACACTTCTCCCATGGCATAGTCATTGGCATCCGTTTGGATCTCAAGTGGTCTTTGAAGATTAGGCAATGCTAGTACAAGTGTTGTACTTATCTTTTCTTTCAAGGTGTTGAAGGCTTTCTACTATTTTCCTCCCCACTGAAACACCTTGCTCAATCTGGCTAAAGCATGTAAGGGAGCTGCAACTAAGGGAAAGTTAGAAATGAAATTCCTCAAATATTGTGGTGCTCCTAAGAAACTTCTAACTTCTGTAGTAGATTTGGGTTTAGGCCAATTCACAGTGATTGCCACCTTAGAGGGATCTATTTTCAATTCACCACCCCCTACTATATGACCCAAATAATTCAAATATGTTTTGCCAAATTGATATTTGAGAGTTTAACATAAAGTTTTTCACTTTTCAAAACATCTAGTATCTTCTTAACATGCTTTAAGTGTTCTTCCCACATTTTGCTAAATATCAGAATGTCATCCAAATACACAATAAAAAAAATCATCAAGAAAAGGTGTGAGTAAATCATTCATTAATCTCATGAAAGTAGTAGTGGTGATGATGCAGAGGTAGGGAACTCCAAGCAAACAACAACAACAATTCGAAGGGGTAGAAGAGGAAGCGAACAGTCATGAGATAAATTGGATTTAAGCCATGAACATAAAAAGATAGTGAGACAGAGAGAGCGCGAAGCAAGAGTGAAGTGAGCACTGTAGGAAAGAAGGAAACAGTGAGATAGAGAGACAGAAGAGAGAATAAGCAAGAGGCAGAAAACAAAGAGCCAAGCTAACTTGCAGAGTAAGGTATCATCGAGCAGACAAAAGGCTTGAGAGGTTCGACCAATCCCTGAGAGGATATCTATCGTGAATTGGCTACCAATTTGGACTCATCCCATTCAAAACGAGTTGAGGTCAAGACTTAGTAAGGAAGAGTCTATGAACTCTAGTGGCTTGGGGAATCCAAAAACCACCCTGCTAAGCATCATCTGTTTCAAGAGACTCAAATTGAGCTCCTCATTGTAAAAACTCTGCTTTAAAGACACAATAAGAAAAGGGCACCACTGAATGTTAGACCAGAGATGTAGCCCAAGAGGATTGGGTGAACTCCTTGTTAATTTGTTGTGTTCTTATATTTTCTTACTGTGTTTCTCTTACTATTTTCCATTTTCCTGTGTCTATGTATTTTGCAATCTGATTGATTCATTGCCTAAGATATCATAGACACACACCAACACATGAGTCTGTGATACCTTGATTCATTAATTAATTAACTGAGATCACTCATGAGTGATTTTCGGATCACATGCCTCCACAAATGTAATTTTATACCATAATTTGTAAGTGTAAAGATATTGACAATAATTTATGGATTAGACCAAGAAATCATCCTCTTCGCTGACTATAGTGTGATTCTCTTTTATTTTATTCACATACAATCTCCAATAATATTACTCCTTCTTCTCCAACCCTATCACCTCACCATGAAACCAATCGTGTTACCAAATCAAGGTATTGATAATATTGAGTACGTTCACTAAATTGTAAGTTTATTATCTATACAAAGAAGAAATCAAGCCTAGGTGTAACCTATAAACATCACCATAGCTATGACATGGATTTGTTTCAATGATCACTTTATCCCTATTCACGACTCCCTAAACAAGCCAACTTCCTACCAAGGGGATAGACAATACAAGGGTCTTTCAACAAATTGAAACATTATGGATATTGTTTTTTCTTCATCCTTCTTAATTTTCCAATTGTATGTAGCTCAATATATTTGAGTTGAATCTCCTTCCTCCATAGTTCATATCTAGAAACTAACTTCTAGATGTTTTTGAAGGTCAAGCTAATGAATCCTTTTTCCACCTCTCTTGTCAATGTCCTTTGGCTTGGCCAATGTTTTCCATTTATAAAGATATATTCCATATTTTGTTCATTTTGGAATCCATGAAAGCATGGAGCAAATGTTTTCCCATTACTTCCAAAACCGCATTATGGATAAAATACATATAATTCCAATGAAAAAGAATAACTTCCATGATTGATTTGGTCAAAGTGATTATTACTCCTAGATAGATCCATCTATGTCACCAAAGTATATATTTTTTTCAATTTTCACTCTCATCCATTTCCAATCATTCATTTTTTAATCATTAAGAATAAAAATTAAACCCAAGTAAGTGAACATACTTAAAAGCCATTTCTTAAAAAGAAAAGAAAAAATACCCTTTGACCTATTCCTCATCCACATCATGAAAATAAATCATTGGTTTATGCACATTAATTTCCCTTCTATAACCTTTGTTATATAAATCTAACTTTTGGTGTCATCTAATGATGGTATCTCATTATCCATTATTGTTAATTAAAACATAAATTCTCAAATTCTCAAATTGGACAAATGATTTAAGGTGCTTTTACAAATAATATGAAAATTGTGTAAAAATATGCAATTTAGGAAAATAAATGGGCTTTCCAAACATGTGATTTTGATATCTTGAATTTTAGTTCTCCTAACAATAATCTCTCTCTCTCTCTCTCTCTCTCTCTCTCTCTCTCTCTCTCTCTTAGACATGTTTTTCAAATATGTAATTTAGACATATGGAATTTTAGTTCTTCTAACAATCATGTATTATTCATCTCTCTCTCTCTCACACACACAAACACACACACACAATTTTAGTTCTTGTAATAATAATGTATTATTCATCACGCACACAGACACAGACACACAGACACACAGACACACAGACACACAGACACACACACACACAGGCTATTATATCCTTGAATTTGTAACTCTTAGTGGTATTGGATGGTATGAAGGTGTTATCATAGTCAAAAAATGTTTTTCTTAATATTATAGATCTTGGTTTTCTTTTTGGAGGTAAAATGTGTAACTTATTTTTAAATGGCTAAAGAAAAATAATTTTATATCATGAAAATAATGTATATATTTTAATATTCCATTATATTACAGCATATATTAATAACAAAAAATTATTATTATTGTTATTATATTTATAGATCTGAAATTTGCATCTTCAATGTTATATGTGTGTATATAAGAATAACACAAAAACCAAATATATTGAGAGATATTAAAGAAAGTAGAGATTTAGTGGGTTTGTATCCCAAAACACCATGTTTTCCATTTGAAAGTTCAATTTGGGCAACCAAATTTGTAAATACACATGGTAAATTTGTTAATACCACTTAAAAAAGAGTGGTTGTTCGACTTAATAATGTGTAAATGTTCCTCTTAAAGAAATGGTATTCCTAATAATGTGTCTACATTCCTAATAATCTACACACAATTCTAATAATGCACATAATTTCCTAATAGCTTGCAAACATTTTTCTGAATAAATTATTTCTCCTAACGTAAATCCTTCACCTATAGGTGGGGTATCAATAGAGTTAAAGGATTTGAACATCACATATGAGTACTAAGGTCTTTAACATAGGAATGTGAGGAAATGTGTGCTTTAGGTCCAAGAGGCCACTTTAAATGATCACACTTGACATTCTAGTGGCATCCTTGTCTTTGAAGTAATGATTCAACCAAAATTAGATTAGTTTGAGAAATACTTATAAATATTGAGGTCTTTGGCATGATCATTGGAGGAAATATGGTGATTGTACCCTGAATTAATCCCCTTGGAATACATAGTTGTGGAAAAAACCTTGAACAAACACATAATAGCTATAAGGTTTTTCGATTCCTTTGACTATGCATATGGGGTCCATTAAAGTATTTTTGATACTAGGTACATCACTCTTTTGGCCATAGATATCTATGAAGGACAAAACTTACATATTACATCATAAAGTAATATTCTAACCATCAAGGTTCAATAGTGGCATCTTGATCCACTACACATTGACTCTTACTCATAGCCTTACTAATTGAATGAAGATGTTAAGAATATACGAAGCTCACACAATTAGTTATGGATACGAAGGTTGCAAATATGTTCTACGGAAAAACCTAGGTCTTATGCCATAACTGAAGAGTATATGAATGAAGGAATAATAAAAGCACATAACAAATAAAGGGGATAGTTAGCCTCCAGGTGGAGTGATGCACACAATTACAACTTTTAATAATAGGTTATGGCTTGAGGGTTGTTCAAAATTATGGTATGAAGAAACCCATACTTTAATTTTTTAAGGAATATTTCATAATTCCAAATCCAATAAAGAAACATATGGGGAAATAAGTGTACAAAAAGGGGTACATCACCTTGAGTTCTATAGGTTAATTAGGGAAGAGAGACTATAGGGTGGATTATGTTCGAGTTTAGAAACTTCAAATGTTATCTTGTTATTCCTTATTGGATTACCCTATTAGGCTCTAGGTAATGTTTTTCCTTTTTGGAGTCATAACCCTAGATCATAAGTGATCATTTATTGAGATATTTGGATTTTGCAGACCTATGGCTTGTAGAAATTAATTACACTATAGATCTAAAACTTCTCATGAAATTTACTAAATCATAAGACTCAAATCTACTCTACTCATCTCTGGAAATAAATTCACGATCAAAAACAAATATCATATAGATGCACAAATATTTAATACACATGCACATATATTTATCTAAGGGAAAGCAACTACTCAAATCCCCTTCCTATATGTATTGCAATAATAAAAGAATAGAGAATAAATTCAATACCTTCTCTAGCCTAAGCGACCTCTACAAGTGTATAGTTTATGCATTTGCCTAACTAACTGACTCTCGCCAATACTTAGCCAATTTCCCTATCCTCCAAGCTCTTATTTTCTTGCACTTTTCCTTGAAAAATTAAGCCCCTATTAATTATGAAATTCTTCAATCTTAATTGTGTAATTGCTTTAGGTCAATCTCTAACTGCGTACACCACATGTACACTTCAAAATAGTCTACAACTAATAGTAGACTTCCCTTGACTCTCCATCTCAACTAGGTAACTCGAGCTCTCTACATGCATAAGATAATTTAGGCTTATTAATGAGTTAAATGGTTGATTACTGAAGGCACATTCCACAACTTGACCCTCCACTAGTTCCTCCAATAGTCACAACTAGTTTAACTAATCATAACTCAATTTAGCTAAATTAAATTATTACAACTGAATTTAACTCAACCCAAGCTCCTGAAATTTAGGAATCACTACATACAACTAAAGTTTATGCCCCTAACTCGTATTAAATAACACCAGTGCAAAATGGCTAATTAGTTACTAAAAAAACGACTAAAATTTGCATAAAAATGATGATTTTTTTGTTTGGTGACCAATAGTAGCTAATTTAAAGTATCGTATAACACTACCAATTTTTAGTTGTTTTAAAATTAGTCATTAATTGGTTGTCTTAGTTTTATTGTCTAGTAGTATATTTAGTCATAATTTTTATCATTGATTTATTCATTAATTGACACAATTATAACCAAATATACAATCAAAAGTATTGTTATATGATCACCCAAGAAAATCGATTAATGGCCAAAGGAAAATGACCAAAATGTTAGTTGTGTTATAAGATATTATAAATTAGCTACTAATAGTCATATATATGCCAATTTTAGTCATCATTTGAAACCAATTAATGACAAAAGAAATATGACTAAATTTTTGTTGTGTTATAAGATATTGTAAATTAGCTACTAATAGTCATATATACATAAAATATAATCATCATTTTTAGTCATAAATATATTATTTGTAGTAGTCATTTATCTATTTTTGGTCGTTTCATATTCATTTTTTAAATGACTAATTTAGTAGTCTATACATTTCATTTACTTTCATTAAAAGTCATAAAAATCATCTAATTTAGTCGTATATTCATTTTTTTTCACCATTAATCAATATAAACTACTAATTTAGTAGTATTATATTGATTTTATGTGTTCATTATTAATAAACATAAATTAACTAGTATGATTTTACGACTAAATTAGGGAAGATTTCATACAATGTGCATATTCATCTAATATGAAAATGTAAAGTTACATATGCTAATTACAATACTAAGTAATATCAAGTGAAACTATAAATGATTTAAACCACATAAATTATATTATATGAAATGTCAGTGTTACAATATGAGTTTCCAACTTAATATTAGTTGGAATACAATTTACGCATGAAATATTGTTTCATCACTTCAAAACATTATCATTGTATTGTCAAGCCATTGTCAACTCTGAGACTTCATCATCAGTCTCTATGTGTGTTTTATATGGGATATTGGCTCTACAGGTACCACTAGACCATTTCTCTTCTCTCTCTCTCTCTCTTTTTTAATTTGTCAATCAAGTGTTATTGTTCTCCTCTTTCTTCATTTCCTCCTTCTTACCATCAATTCTGAGTTCCTTTTCTAAAAATGAAAGAAGATACAATCTAGAGTTTAAGACATGAAAGACAATGAACACTGGAATATATTAAACTAAAGTAGACTATAAAGGATTTATACAATATATACCTCAACATCATCAAAGTCAATGCCATTTTCCCCCATAAAATCAAGAAACTCGAACAATTTTTCTTCAGTTGGATGATAGTGGCCACTATGTGGCCAACTAACCTATATAAACAAAGTAAATAAAAAATCAACATAGAAGATAACACCTTAGTAAACTTAGTATTCAACCTTCATGGAAAACTTCGCCATAAACATGCCAACTAAGTTACATGCTAAAAAGTTGAAGTTGTAGATTACTTATACAATGTGGGAGAGCAAACACAACTCCTAGAAAATTCCAAATCTAAGTCTAGAATAAAATTAAATGAAGTAAAAAGGATACAATAATAGGATAGCCTCATATACGTGTATATAACTGGATAATGTAGAAGTTTAAGTGAATAAGTCTGTGGCTGAAAGTTGATGATTTCAAGAATGCCCAAGTCTGATGAGATTTATCTAGATAAGAAATACTATTTGGGTCCATTATCACATATGAATAAGCTAACTAGTCTATATCAAATTATTGATGTTTTTCTGATATTTATGGATCACTACAATACAAGTGGATAAATTGCAAATACAATTCCATTCCTCGTGTGCTTGACTTGTGGTACAATATATTAGCTGTGATTTAGGGAAAATTTCCAACATCTAAAATATGCAGCAACCACCACTATTAATCCTCAAAATGGCTATCGAAAATATGTAGAAATCACCACTAGTAATCCCCCAAATAAGATTATTTTGGAACATAACTTTTAGATTTCGGTTGCTATATGATTCTTGAATGGAAAATCCACATTGAATTCCAACACCAAACTTCCAATTTAGGGAACACCTATGGCCATCCTAGTGTATTTTGGAGGCTAGATAATTCACTCCCTCGAGCCAAAAGCTCTATATTCATTAAAAAATTCAATCACTCAATCACTTAACTAAAAACATTAGTGATCGTTATAATGAAAAGATGAAATAAGAGTATTTTTTATTTGTTTTATAGATTTACATGCAAAGCACCAATAGTTTCCCCGTGTTTACCATACTTGTAATTCCAATATATAACACATCGATTGATCTTTTACAACAAATACTTGATTCAATACAAACAAGAATTTATCGTATTACAATAATACCACCAATACTTGATCATCAATTAGCTCAAACTAGTTAGCAGAAAAACTTCAAGAAAGAGAAACATATAGAAATAATAAATCCATTGATTAATAATCAATCAAAAACAATGAGCTTTTTGCTGAAGCTTGATAAATAACTATAAATATTGAAAATCCACTGCAACTATTGGTCTTGTTCAAAGAGCAATACTACGTGGATAACTCATCTTCCAAATTATTTTCTCTATCGATGAAGCTTTATGCTATCCTCAAAACAAAATTCACATTCAATCTTTTAGGATGTTGTTGTTGCCCATTGGCCTACCAAATGAAGTAGTGAATTTCATTGATTTTCATAAAATGCTTCTAGTACTGAAAATAATATAGTTTGGCCATGTGATAGACAATTCAACAAAGTAAGTGAAAAATTATGCACAACATTTATTAGAAGACTTCATATTGAAAGGAAATCTTGCATATTTCAGATAGAAAAAGAAGCTTAATAGAGATGGCTGATATTACAAAAAAATAGACTAGATATAAAATGATGGGAAAAAAAAAAAAAATCCTAATTGTAATAGAATTCATTGATTATTCTAAGTGAACCCAACTAGATACATACAATTTTTTATTTTCAACTTTATTTACCATATCTTTATTGGAGGTGGAAGGTAACTTGCATGCATCATGCAAGGTTGTTTTAGCAAGAGTATATGTTCCATCCTCATATTCCACACTTTATTTCCATTGACAATCACAGTAGGTATTCAAGAAATTAGTTGCTACATCAGATGGCTTGTCAGCTTTAACCTTCTCTTTACTCGAGGTATTGATCCTTCCCCTTATTCTTGGTTATCAATCTCATCTTTCTCCTATAGCCAACATAGGAATAATTTCGGTTCAGGAAGAATAAATATATTCATATTATGTCTTCATATCTAAAAGGATGCATTTTTATTATTTAACTACTAGTAAAAAAAGGGGTAGGAGGAGCTTAAAGATAATGAAACCTTTTTTGTGAAGTGGTTCGTTACAGATGCCCATGCTATCACAACATCACTGAAAATACATGATAAATAATAATTAAAGTGTTTTCGCCTAGCACTAACATTGTTTTAGTAATCATAAAGAAACATAAACCAATTCAAATTACAAGGAATAAACAAAAAGAACGTCATTGATATACATTCACAAAATACTGACCACAAAAAAAGAAGTGAATTTGTTAGGTAGTAACTCAAAACCTTGTAGTGGGAAGATACCCTCAAGCTTGAGTAATATCTACATGCCAAGGAATGAGTTGTGACATTTGTTTCCTATATTTACTAGGAATGACTACAACTAGAGCTCCAATATTGTTGCCTTAAACAAATAGTGTTGGTGTTGATATGCAGTGTGTCACTCCATCATTGGCAATGACACAATTATTAGGGCTTAGATAATTACTGCAGATTCAACATCTTTCATGTTTGACTAACTAGTGTGGATTGTTATTATTGGTGCTAATCATGAGCCCAAGAACAAATGCTCAATATTTCTCGTCGAAGGAATGTGTTGAGAATTTAAAGTTCCAAACCTTCCATATTCACCGAAACTCTTATACATGGTAGCACCTTGAAAGGTTAATTGTATATCACTAGTATGAGTCCAAAACTACGTTAAGCTGGAATTCAAAATTTGTTGATTGAAACGATTTCTATCTCCCACTCCTAAAGACAACTGTGAATTACAATAAACATTGAGTTCCTATTCTAAAAATGAAATAAGATACAATTCAAAGTAGAATACATGAAATATAATGAACACTCAAATATAAAGTAAAGTAGACTATAAAGTATTTATATGACATATACCTCAACATTAGCAAAGCCAATGTCATTTTACCCCAAAAAAGGAAGAAATTTGAACAAGTTTCATCAGTGCGGTGATAATGTCCACTATGTGGCAAGATGCCCTATATAAACAAAGCAAATAAAACATCACCATAGAAAAAAATAGCTTCATAACTTAGTATTCAACCCAGAATATAATAAATCAAATGCAAACTTTCCTCTCAACTGTAGAATCAAGAAAATAATTTCCTTTTCCTATTTATCAAAAAAGCATTGTTGGAACTTGGACAAACTGATATGTTCATTCAAAACATTTAAGGGATATAGGATCAACTATTTCATTAAAATAGTAGCATAAGAAAAGAAGATCAAAGAGAATGACAATATGTGGTGAAGTTTCAATGTCTTTACTAGATTGTTGTACTGCAATCATATTAGTTGAAGCAATCAGTGGCAACTATATACAGTGATGCAAGAGTTGTGTCCTATCTTTGCCCATGGAATCTTGTTTCCCCATGCAGAAGGAAAAAATATATACTACCTTAGTCCACTATAACATAAAGTTTTATTCTTCATCAATGTTTATTTCTAATATTCTTTCAACAACACCCTTACTGTCATTTGTAAATTAAGAATCAAATACAATTACAATTATATTAAAGTTTGATTTGTTTAGGATGTAGAAGTACTCTAATATAGAGTAACTAAGTACAAGTTGAAAATAAATTTATAATGATAAGGTGCATGAGGCTTCATTACACTTTTAAACTTGAAGAATATAGAGATAATTAATCAAAAGGTCCTAAATTCATAAACCATCCTAGTTTAATATGAACTATCAACTCAATTAGAAAATTGGAAATTTCTGGAGAGGGAATGAGATAGATTTAATGCCACAAGACAATAGTCATCTAACACTTCCCTCTAACTTGATTAGAGTAAAATCAATGCATAACAAATCATAAATAGACACGGAATTTATTTATCTATAAATAATGGAATTCCACTGATGAAATTAGAAATAGACTTATGGTATTAGAATCTCTTTGCAAAATGAATTGATAACATAATCCTTGATAATTGATTTCAAATCCATTAGATGAACTTGGAATTTATTTTACAAAAATTCATTTAGCATACCAGGATCTGTATGTTGAGAATTCCAAACCTTACTTTGGTGCCAGCAAAGCCTTCATAGTAGCAACATGTATCTACCACGTCTTCTTTGCTAAACATAGATGTGTAGTTGTTGTCTCTACAATTCCAAGCATGTATTGAAGTAAAACATATTTTCTTATAGCATTTTGTTCCCCATTAAGAGATTGTTTTCAAATAATATTGGAAATCTCTCTCGCATCAATCCTCTGCACCATGTCCCTCACTTCACTTCTTTCACTATCATACTGCTTTTGTGCAACAACCATAGCCTCATCCTCTTCCATGGAGTCCTCCATTATTTCTATAATGGAAATGCTACAAACAAATTTTCGAAGACCACTCATCATTGCACTACCAACAATATTTGGATACTCTTTATAGGTTGCCTCACTAGCAAATAATAAACAATTTTCTACTGGCTTTCCCAAAACATTGTAGTCCTCTCTAGAAGCACCAATGGCAACATAAAAATAAGCACCCCTACTGAATTAGTAACCACCTTTGTTTGTAGGAACTGATGCAATGGGTTATGGTATATTAGTTTCTCCAAATAAATTTTAGAGGTTCATGACTACATGCTTAACATGATCAGAGGATTCTAAATCATAGCCATCTATTGAAACCTTTCCAACTACAATAGTAATTATAATAGGGCACCAACTGTTTTTTTCAGATTCCAAAAGATAAAAAATGGCCTCGTAACTCTTTTCTCACTGAAATTGCCCTAAAATAATCCATGGTCTCATCCAAAAATACCTCAGGGAATCGCAAAACTACCTTGTTCAAGACACCAAATCCAAGTTTTTGAATGAAAGATAATTTCTAATCTGGAAGAGCTAGTGAAAACTCTATTGTTCTTTCAAGAAGCTAAGGGGTATAGTTATTAGAACTACATCACCAACAACTCCTAATTATTCTCATTGTAAACTTTGACCTCTCTCTCTATTCCACCTTGTGACTTTGGGTCCTTGGTAGAGTATGAAATATTTTCTACAACATGACGTAGATGAATATTAAGACCTTCAATTAATACCTCCATAATAGTGCTAGAATATCCTTTAATCATATAATGAGCTCCTCCAAAACATCCATAAGTGTCATCTTGATTCTAGTAAGGGAGTGAAACCCAACTATGTTAGTTTCACATCCATACTACAAATTAGAAAAAATCTGATCCATAACTTATCTCTCAAGTGGATTTAAGCTCTACTATTCCATGCTAAAATTGCCTAATAAATTTAGTTTCTCAAGTTGATATTTGTTAAAATTGGAAACTATGGCAAAATTACACCTTAGAACAACTCATATGATGGAGATGATTATTGCATTGGATTCCTCTTTTCGATAGGTACAATTTTGATATAACTATCAACTCATTACGACAAGAAGAAATCAAATTTTCAATTTACTCTTTCTCATGGACAAATTATCTAGGGTGGCCTCAGTCAAATATAGGCTCATGAAGGCCAGTGGATGTGTCTCCTCACCCTCAACAAATTGTATAAATAGGAGTAAACTCTCTCTCATTTGGACATCATCTAAACTCATCACATCATATTCTCTCCCCTCCCTTAATTAGCTCATACAACTTGGAGGCTTCTCTACTTCACACATGTGGAAGAGGACAAATTTTTGAGCTAGTTTTGGAGGCTGAAAATTTCAGAGATTAGGGAAGTGTTGACTATCATTGATATGGACTATTTGACCATTCTGTGACTTTGATCTGGGGGGAATAATTCGTATTTCTGGAGGCCACACTGATTGGCATGATTTTCGAGGTGTTTGGGGACTGTTTGACTATGTTAACTGCAGCATTGACTTTCTGGTTTGACCAGAGAAATTAAAATAGACTTTGATTGGGTTAATTGAGTAGTTTTTGGGTTGACTTTAACTCCCTTGGCAGGCCAAATTCTAATGTTGTTGACCGAGCTACTTGGAGGGCATGTTGAGGATGCTTTGACCACCATTTACTTTTTGGTTAGGGCTGTAGTTTACTATTTTTGATTGTTGTTTTGATAGGACAATTTTGGGCATGTAATTCTGATATTTGTACTCTCTCTCTCTCTCTATTGAACTATTGAAGAATAATAAGCAGATTTGATCAAAGGGTTTCCCCATATGAGGTTTGTCCATGGCATCTTCCACATCTTGTGTCCTCTTGTCGTGGCGTTAATTATTATTCTTATCGAAAGTGTACGAAAAGAAATCACTTTAGGTTGTGGATGATGCACAACCCAAACAATAAAAATGGTTGTTAAACAATGTAGATCTGCAACAAATGATAGAAACAAAACCTTCCAAAGCCCTAATCTATGCCATATACATAATTAAATAACAAAATGGAATATTAAAATAAGCACAAATAACCCTAATAATCCAATGGAAACTAGATATATAAAGAATATATTTTATTAAAAAACACATGTGAAGGGAACAAATAATGTTACTAGTCCCCCTCTATGGTATGGGCTCTTGGTTATCCTCAATGTCTTCAGCTTTCGTAGAGTTTCTTTCCTCTATAATGTGTAAAACCCAACAAACGAAATGTTTGAGCTCAATGAGAACTCAAATTAAAAAGAAGATGGTGTGTGATAATGATAATAATGAGAGCTGCAACAACGAAAATAATCGAAAGTGAACAATGAATGCAAAACCCTTCTATTTATAGCAAAATATTAGGTTATCCTTGAATAATTAAAAATAATAAAATATTATTAATCCCATTCTAGAATTAACCATTTGGAATATTTTATTATATTTGGTTAGAGGGAAAAAATATTTAAACTTTTATTTAGAAATAATAAAAAATAAATGATGTATTTATCATCTCAAGGAATACGGTTAAGGAATAATAAAAAGTAATGATTTATTTAAGTATTCCTATGGGATTAGTCAAACTTGACAAGGAATAATAACTAATTAGTGATTAAATAATTATTCCAAGAGAAAAATAAGATAATTAATGATGTATCTATTTATTTCTCATAATTGGGTCAATGTGACAAAGAATATTAATTAAACAATGTTTTAATTAATTATTCCTAGAAGATAATTAAATAAATAGTGATTTATTTAATTATTCTTTAGGGGTTTAATTATAGATGACTTAATAAATGTGGTTTATTAAGTATTTTCTCATAGTGAAAGCAATTTTACTATGGTAAAATTGGTGCTACATGGTGTACTTCGATCCATCTAGTAAATTATGTGTAGAAGATCAATTTTTTGTGATAACAGATTGCCCCCCAACATATGAGTGTTAGGACCAAAACGTATGAACGAAGTACATTGTAAGGACATAATCAGTAGACAACGAAGTGGAGAGAGAGAGAGAGAGAGAGAGAGAGAGAGAGAGAGATACCAATAGAGCTTAAGCGAAAGAGGATAGTGACAGAGGGGTTGAGATCAATGCGAGTTTCCATTTATGTTTTGGTATCAGATCTCAGTGAGGCATGGGAGGCATACCTATACCTGTAGAGATAACTTACTACAAAAATAATGATGTGTCTAGAAGCATGAAATCGAGTAGTAAAATGCTTACTGAATGGTACATGACATGCCAGAATAAATGAGCCAAAAAATAATACAATGCGTCCCATATACATAATGCACCTGGAAAAAACATGATCCAAGACTGAATACAATAACATCTAAGTACATGAGATATAATGGCCCTTCCCTAAAAAAATGGGTGGGAGGGAGGGTAGAACAACTAAAGAAGCCCTGCTGAATAGGAAAGGACCTTTCAAAACTGAATGGATCATCTGAATGAGATATGAATTCTTTTAATGTTGCAAGCAACAGGAACCAAACACATCAAATATGTAGAACTACATATGTGGTTGTAGCATAATAGCAAGGAATCTAGGCATGCTGGGGGCTACCTGGAGGGCCACCCCATCATGAGGTTTGAGGCATCTCACACACATACACCCAGGAATCACTGGTACAATCTATTGCATCACTCGACCATCAAGTGTATGAATCACGGACATGAAACAATCAAGTCAAAGGGCAATTATGAGTCACTTTCCTTGATCTAAGGTACCGAATAAGAGTGGAAGTTGGAACCAAGATACACAACGCTCTAGGATGTTCTTCTGAATTAGACGTGTTGATGTCGATAGAATAGGGCCTGCCATAGGTGAGGCAATGAGGATCCTCAATTAAGGCATGAGGGAAAATAGTAATATGACTTATGGGTTGACACTAGGGAGAATGGGAGAAAGAGGATTGAGGGACAAATAGACGACTTCTCTTGTCAGAGCCTAAAGTGCATGGTTGACCTTGCAGTGCCTGACTCAATACCAAAGGGGATGGTGGATAGCATGATTGAAGGCCAAAATGGAAAACACGTGATGAATGGTATGCAAATATGGATGGAATATTGTGACATGATATAATGAGATGTGAGACAGACTCCATGGATGCAAAGGTGGCTCATCGTGGATGCTCTGAACAAGGGTGACTCAATGACGCTGCCACACATAATAGGATCGGTGGGGACCATGAAAACATGAGAGAATGATAGTTTCTCATGATGGAAATCATCATATGGGGTGACAAGTGCCAAGGGAAGGTGGAATCCAAAGTACAAGTGTCTCTTATGAAGAAAATCGATTTGAGAGGCGACGAAGTGACCCTTCTTGGAAAAATGATTTCCTGTTGAAGTGTCAAATCATCAAATATTAAGAAAGACCCATTATAGTACTCTATGAGATTTTTCCAATGGTGTTGATTGTTCATAAAATGGAGTTATAGTCTAGTAG
The DNA here is from genome assembly GCA_000404065.3 of Pinus taeda. Taxonomy (NCBI): domain Eukaryota; kingdom Viridiplantae; phylum Streptophyta; class Pinopsida; order Pinales; family Pinaceae; genus Pinus; species Pinus taeda. The sequence goes on from APFE030544421.1 coordinate 49,633, forward strand.
TAATGTGCGATAGAAAAACTGTCAGTTTTCTATAAAAGGGTGTTTTCGCTCCAATTTGAGAGGAGGAGAAGGCCCTAAATCTTACGGAGATCATAGCTGATAAAACAAACATCGAAATTGGGATCTTTGGATTTCAGGAAAGTGGCTTTACTTGTCTAAAGATGGCTTTAATTCTTCTTGGAATGATGGTTCCTAGTGAAGAATTAAGGGAAGAGGAAAACGAGAATGAAGTACTAGAGCAGGTTTAGAATCATTCTCACCCACTACGTCAAATATGGGTACTATGTGGTAAAGGTGGTATGACATAGAGTAGAATATTTGAAGATATGGTATGAAACATCTACAATATGTGATGTGAATATGGCTCGATGGAGAGTTCGGGAGGAAAAACTATCCAAGGAATGGCACGATAATCAATCATAACTAGATCAGGTGGTGATATAGGCTGAGACTTATGTTAATCAATTGAGAAGGTGGGCAGGGGAAAACCCTCATGCCCCCAATAATGGGATACTGTCCGCAAGCATATGTGACGGAGGGGATTGATTTGGTATGAAAAAGTGTGGATGATGGCCCCTAGCAGGAGGAGTTTGTGGAAAGCCATTGTGTTGAGAGTGCACAAGAAAGGAATTTAAGCATCTCGTCCCAACTTGGCATGAGATCCTCCAAAGGAAGTACTCACGATGGTCCATATCATCGCAAGGGTAATCAAGGGTAGTCATGGCTTCCATGTTGTCCTCCTTCGAATGGAATATGGGTGGACAGGAGGAACATTGACTACATGATGTGGCGGCAGTACCTGGTGCGTGATCCTAAGAAATAACGTTCACATACACACCATCTCAAATGGTAGATGAAAAGTTAGTAGATGGAATGTCTACTGATGTTGAGACCCTAGTTTCTGATGAGGGAGGTTCGACAGAAGCATGTGTGGGAACATTAAAGAGGTTTTCCTGCAAGGATATCAAGGATGACGATACATAAAGGATATGGACAGTGGCATCAATCATCTTGACATTAGGGGAACGGATGATGATGGTAGGACCAGAGTCCCCCTATTATGGTGTTTTAGTGGTACCAGTATCCACAGGTAGACGAGTCACTGATCCACTATGAGTGGCCTTGTATTTGTCAAACACTCGCAGGCAATCATGAAATTCATCAAGATGAGGGAAATAATGGGAATAATGACCATAATGATTGCATAATGAACAAGGGTGATTTGTGCACAATGTTTTGAGTTTCTTAGCTGGGTCCAATAAGGTAACTTAGACGTCAGTGATATTTGACTCATGGAAAGTTTCATGAAATAAAGGTTTGAGACAAGGAATCTCATGATAGTTATGGGTGGCATGTCCAATAACCTCACACATAGCACAAAGAGGTGTTAGCTTTGGATCTTTGGCAGCTATAGGTACTTGGGGAATGATTTCCTTAGGTTCCATCTTCTTGGATTTTCCCTCATGTCTAGATGTTGTCACAATAGGAGTGGGTTCCTATTATGGTTGACGTGGAACTAGAGCAGTGACAGAAGTCGTAGGGACTTGTTGAACCAGGTTCAAAGCATGATATTTTCTGAGCTGACTAGGTGGAATATTTGATGGGGGATTAATGTATGAGACCGGGATCCCCAAAGTCATATTATGGAGAATCTACAAAGCCATGATAGGGATAGAAAAGATTCGAGTAGGAGGAAACAAGAAATGTATCTATCCTGCTAGATAATGTTCCAGCGGAACAACTCCTGGATGGTTAAGACCTGGAGAAGTAGTTCCTGGGGGGAGTAAAGGAGAGGCACCCACAAAAGGAAGGGGTCTTGGCAAGGTGGATTTGGATGGCTCAGCTAATAGGGAAACAACAAGGTGCTGAGGAGGTGGATATTGATCATATATACCATACTACTTTTGAGCAGCTCGTGACACTTGTAACATGCAAACACTCAAAGATAGGAGGGGGGGGGACCAGGGAAAGCACCCAATAATGAGGAATCTTTGTAGGCTTCGGGTGAAACACTCCTGAGAGGTGTAGAATACATCTTGTCGGACATTGATGAGATAATGGAATCAGGGGAGGTTAAGGATGACGATTCCTATTATGTCAACTGATCAATAGTGACAATATTCCCTTGATGGGGGAAGTGCATCTTTTGTAAAACCGCATACACAATGGATGACATGGCATAAGTGTAACTACAACACAAGAGAATGTCCTAATATAGAGGGGCATCATTAACATCGATGTCTACATGGACAATCTTGCCTGCAAGATTCACTAGACAATTGCGATACATGCCGAGAGGCTGGGAGGTGTGACCGTCCCAAGCACGCAAATTTATGCTGGATGGGGATAGCTTAGGTGATTTGAGTTGATCCAAATAAAAAAAAACATCACAGAGGTGGATGTGCCTTCATCAATAATGTATCTCAAAATGATGGCATTACAGACTCAGACTAGTATCTCGAAAGCTATAGATGGAGGTAACGGAGGATGTTTTGATGTATCAATAAGAAAGATAATCAAATTATTATCTAAAGGATCTACTATGCCCAAAGTAGTCAGTGGAGATTTGTTTTGAGATGGACATGACTGGAGCACTTCTGTCGTCAACATGGTAACAAGGGTTTGTGCCAAGTCATCTACTATATTGTAGATATGGGAAAATCAATTAGAAGTCACGTTATGATGTAATGGTCCTTTGGGGATCTTAGGAATTGACTCAGATTTAGGTTGAGGGATCTGCAATGAACTATTTGGTGTCATAAGAGGCTCAATAGTGCTTTGGTTTTGGTTTCAGTTGTGGATGAACATGATGTCTCGTCATATTGATACAACCGAGTTTGCAAGTTGATATTGAAGGTATTGACCTCATCATAATTCATCATGAGGATGTGGTAGTCACCAGGACCATAGGGTTGGGGAGGGTGGGCTGCTTGACCTTGATGAGCTTGAGGAGAAACAAATCCTTGATGAGGGAAAGGATTTGTGAGCATGACCAGTTGAGATGGCGTAGGATTCTGAGGTAGTTTTTGCATGGGCAGTTGACCTCTAGAAGTTGCTTGGGCTTCCCACATTTGGCACATATGGGGTAAGAGGGGACACTCATGAGTATAATGGCCATGTACACCACAACATGCATAAGTATTATTCATATGAATAGCCTTGTTCTGCTTTGGTTGGTCACCTTATTGCTAGTTGTTGGTGTTAGGCTGATTCCCCTAAGGTTCATTAGGTTGATTACCTTGGTTAGCCTGGTTACCCTTGTTACTTTTCCCCTTATTCTTTTTCTTCGAATTTTGGGGATTGGTTGAAATTTGTTGAAAGCACTTGACCCTGAGGATGCAGTGGCTGCTAGGGCTGAGGATGCATGGGAGGCTATGGAACTGATTCCTGAGGGGTTGGAGCACTTGACAGTGTATTGGTATAAGATGGTGAAGGGGAAACAATTTGGTAGATAGGTTGAGCACTAGCTAGCCCTAATATCTTCTAATCTAGTTGGGTAGATGCATAAGGCTTTCTTTGTCCTGAATACATGTTGCTGGTAGGAAAGGCATAAGTGTTAGAGGAACTGGTGCCCCTCAGTAGATAGCCATAACTCTACTAAGTATATGGTGGAGGATGTGAAATAGCTCCAACAATACCATCAGCGGCGTGAGATGCCCCCAATGCATTGGCACCACCAAGACGAGGGAGGTATGTGATAATGGTATAGACAAGACTAGATTGAGCATAAATAAAGTCATATCTTGGAGTGGTAGGGAGAGCCTCTTCCTCTATATGAGGAAAGTGAGATGTCACATATTTGCTAATAGGTGCTAAAAGAGTCCTAAGAAACCAATTTAGGTAGACATGGTCTTCGAAGGGTAGAACACGACACATGCTCCTCCTTTTACACTATTCCTATACATGATCGGAAAGACGAGTGGTAGAGGATTGATGGAGTGCAGTCAAGAGATCCGTACTGGTGTTGTATTAGAGAGGTAACTGAAAATATAAGAGGAATTCTTTAGTAAGCATTGTAAAAGTGGAATTAGAGGTGGTAGGCTGGCCATCATACCACTTTGTAGTGTTTTCAGTGAGCATGCGTTGGAGCAACCGAAAATGAATGGAATCATCGATGATGGAATTGGATGAACACCACATATGGAAGTAGTAGTCGTGATTGGTGGGGTCCTCTCTAGAATTACCCTCAAACTTGAGAATGTGGAAGGGAACATTAGTTGGCATAGTTGGCCAACCAACATCATGGTGTATAGGGTCATTAATCAACTTGCTAATATCTCAGAGGCTTAACCCAGCCATAAAAAGAAGCATAGGAGCTGCCGGCATGGTTCCTAAAACTATTCTGATGGATGTGACTACTGGGGTAGAACCAGAGCCAACACCAGGTTGGGTTCCCGCACTAGCAGTGGGTCCTGACATGGTGATGGTATGTGGTGAAGGAGGCTTGAAATCAGATGAACCAGAAGAAGAGTTGGTGTGGGGACTCAGGAGTCTATGGACTCAAACCCGACGGGGAGGAGTAATATGCCCAAGTGGAAAATGGAGATGAATGCTTAAGAATCTTTGTGACAAATGCCTTGGTGGCACAATGGTTGGAAGACACAAGTTGTAACAGCTCCAAGTAAAACTAAAATTAATGTTTTAAGGGAAACAAATATTTACAACTGAACTTACCTCTATTACCTGTACTTACAGTCTGCCAAATGATCACAAGATTTTGGGGACGACTGTCCTCCCAACCATAGGCTCAATTGTGCAGGATTCTGCTACAACTGGCCACCCCCAAGCCCTCAATCAACGACTACTGCCAGTGCTCCTAAGTCCTAGTATACCATTCTCCCAAGAGAATGAAAGATAGAATCTCGGAATGATAGAATGCAAGAATGCCTCTCATCTTCCTCACCATCTATTAAATAGAACAACATTGGATGGGGAACCACATGCACACACTCCATGTGTCTACATGCAACTTGATTTTTAGCCTTCTTGATTTTTTTACTTTTCTTTTGATTTTTAGCTTTACTGATTCTTTTTATTGCTTTCTTTGTTTTATTACTATTTATTCTTATTTAGAGCTTTTAGTGTAGTTATTACTATTTTTATTATTTTTATTTATTT
>APFE030544421.1:58954-83404 GCA_000404065.3 Pinus taeda
ATCCTAGTCCAAGGCTGGCCCCAAGGCTCGCGCCTGACTCAGACCTCATCTGCCCCAAGGCAGGCATCCGGTCCGGTACTCAATGACCCCGGGCATATCGCAGGCTAGCCCACTCCCTCTACAACTACTAAGGCGCACAACCCCATGCATCGAAGTCCTTTACATCCCTTCCAGACTTCGGCATCCCAATCCAATAACAGGCACCTAGCCTGGAACATCAGGCACCTAGCCTGGAACATCAGGCACTTGGCCTCCTCAAGATGGTCCCATAGCTCTTCAAGAGCTACCATCAAGAGCTATACACAAGACAAAGGAACCATTGGCATATGTAGTGTTGATTGAGTTTTGTCCCCAGCCCATATGGTGTTACTTATTCTCCCTCGTGCGTATGGGCTCGCACGAGATCATCAAATAAACTGGCCCTCTCGGCCCATTTGTGGAGTCCTATGAATCATCACATCTCCACATGCATCTAATGCATTAACCATACCATCATATAGCTTGATGATGTTCAATATACAAATGATATGAGTAGTAAATGAGCAGATACATGTAATTTGAATGGCAATTGCAATGCAAAATTAAATTTACTAGAAGATCATATTGAGAGAGTTGTGTTTCTGCAATAATGGGCGAGAGAAATGCCAAGTAACTGCTATTGGTAAAGGCAGTAATCGAACAGATAATTAGTGAATAATATGATCAACATTCACAGAATGTTATTTCTGTGTTTTTAGATCAAACTGAACTCGAGATGCAGGTGAAAAATGATCACTAAAGGTAAGTGCTATTTAAACTGTGTTTGTAAAGTGAACCAGTGGAGAGTAGTTACACGAGCATGCCAGTATACCATATCAAGATTATAGGATTACATACTTTTCCAATGAATTAGTGAATCATAAAAGTATATCTTAATTATATCATAACATATAATGAAATATTAATGTGAACAGAGAACGAAAGAATCTGCATGAGGAAGTAATGAGGAACTAATGAATGCACCAGACTTTTAAGTTATAATAACATTATTCTGCTGACAGAATCTGATTGTTGTAGCTTATTGCTAAGAATATATCTGTCCTTAGATACCAGATTGGATAGCTAATTAAAGAAAAACTGCAATGTGATATGAGTCACTAGATGATCCAATCCATCCACTAATTCACCTTTCGAATGATCATTGAATGCAAGATAAGGAGTACTAATGATCTAGATTCTATCAATCACGGAGATGTGGTTCAATATCCACCAAAAGTTGAAGAAGTGCTTCGAGTCTCGTGACGAAAGAATCTTTTTCCTATTACAAGATTACCATTAATCCTATGGAAAGTATATTATCTACAAAGTGGATGTCTTTTAACCAGTTAAGGCCCATGAAGAAACTGATCATGAATAGTCCTCATGACTGGACAACATAATTACATAGTGGAGCTTTCTGGATAACCCACGTAAACCTTTTTATGAAGAAAAACTAGTACTATCGGATGATTTATTATATTCTTTGAATAAAGGCATATGACCAAGCAAACTAAAGTGACATTTTCCTTTTAATCACATTTAGTTACTATTTTCACGTCACAGTATAAAAGTTGTATTGATGTTTTAGTTCAGTAAATTGATATGATTTATGGTGAAGTAATATTAATATGATATATATGTCATAAAATTTAAGCATAAAAATATTCCACACCATAAAGAAAAGACACTGCCACCCGACCCAGAACCGGATCGAATGACGGGGAAGGTCATTCCTCCCCAACACAAAAAAAATCATTTTATTAATTATATGGTCTGCCTACAAGTGCATCCGCGAAGGCAACACCATTTCAAATCCCTTAAATTACAATACAATTAGGCATAAAATTACCTGCCTAAGATAGAAAATTGTAAACTTGTCGAGAAATCTGCCCATACTAATCAACCTCATATTGTGATTTGAAACATTCAGACACCTGCAATCTTGCGATATACACTTACAAATTTATAGACAACTCCATTGTTAGGCTTGTTATATAGCTTCGTATATAGCTTTGCCGCCCACTAATGAAAATTTTCATTATTTGCAATGCTATAGTCGTTCTCATATTCAACCATAGAATGTTCCACGATATTATGAGCTCGCTCAACCACACCTCCGGTGTCCAAAATCTGAAAAAGCAAAGCGGTACTAGACCCGCAGAATTAACAGACAATGAGATGAGTGTACCCCATGAGGCACCCTATACGCCTGACCCCACTGATGTAAATGGATTATCAAACACTGAGCGCAATAGCGAAATAAAATATAGATGTGGAGGTGTAACTAACTGTAAAAAGAGTCATCTATCTGTAGAAAGATTCACCCATTGATTAATTGAATCCATGGAAAGCTACGCGCGATTCCTTATTCGAATTATGTGGGAATTGAATGGTTAAATTGTTTGCAGATAGATATAAAATCAGAACAGGTAGATATAAAATCAGAATACTGGTGAAAAGAAAATCTTCCACACGTGTTATCAACAGGATTTACTCAGGATCAGTTGTGGGTTCATGAATATATGTGCATCAAAACATATTAAAATATGTATTATATAAACATATATCAAGTAATTTTTACTGGGGACATAACATACTTCATGATGAAAACTTTTGGGAGAACAGGCTGTATCTAGAAGTTAATATTATTATCTCGCATAGTTGAAAGGGATGCATCATGCAACATGTGAATCTCAAATTTGAGTATAAAACATAGAGATTCTTTAGGTTAAAAGAATGATATTCTGGTTTTTTCATTATATGATTTCTACAAGCTATATCTGTAAACATACAATCAAGATAGTAACCCATGGAAGATCATAAATATGATTTATAACTACAATATCTTGTAATAGAATGGAGAATGTGACGAAGGGGTTTAAATTGGCTTAAGCTCTAGAAGACAGGAAAAGAGCATGAGCATCTTAAGAGGTGTCTTGTGTCCTTAAAAAAAAACATTATTTTTATCGCTAAACAGTGATTACTTAATCCGACTAGGTTGTGGATAATCTTATTAGAACCTACATCTTTAACTTCTTGTTGACAAGCTGAATTACTGATTTTCTTCCAACTTTCCATTGAAAAGGTACCATTGGCTTGTGGCCAACTCACTTACCTTCAAAATGGTGATAAAACAACACTTGTGGTACGACAACCTTTTCTCTATGATTTTTCTGGCATGCTTTGTGGTTTTTTTTTCTCATAACACATGATCTATAGCCACCCGAAGTGGCTTTAGACCAAAAATCGAAAGGAATTCGATAGCCATACTTTTCTCGAGGCTTCTTTTTTTTTTCTAAAAATTTCATGGATAAGGCTGAGAATTTTGTAATTCCATCCAAAGCTCATCTATGTTCTCATAGATTTAGGGAAAACAGATAACCAATTTAGAAAATCTAGCTTTTAAAGGCCAACTTGTCTTCTGATACTTATCGGAAAGAGATTCCAATAGGAAGTACTAGAAAAAGCAGTGACGAGCTTTGCCAACAAACTTTTGCTCACAGAAATCACTGAGAATAATCGTGTTCGTATAAGATCTTTCAAACCCGATCTTACCCTCTAACTCAGGTAAGGTTATCACTTGCCTTTTATATATGATCATTATCAGTTTGGAAACCTAACATTTTTTGCTACTGGGTTCACATTTAAGATTTAAAATCATACATCAGTGCGGCTGTGTGCATACCGCTAAAGTAAATCTTTATTGCTTCTCAAGTGTGTAGCTAGTTGTGTTTTCAAATTACATAAATGAATTAATTGAAAACTGAAGAAGATCATCCCTTTGACCAAACTTTCATCCTATCTAATCCACAGTCGACATTAAACCTGTTTATATAAACGTAAGAATAAAGTAGTTAGTTATGTAAATAAAGTGGTTGATGGGCCAACAAAAGTAACGTTGCACCATACTCGATTGGCCCAGCCGATTTATCTCCTATGCAAAGGAGATCAAATTGGTATGCGAATGGGGAAAATGTGTAAGAGGCACTACATTTCTCTAAAACGTTCGGGCTTTTTATAGAATCATATCAATTATACAGTCCAGGCCTCAACACTGCCTGAGCACACACAAATCATCGAACCCATAGCCAACAGAGTAGCATCACAACTCCAATCCACAAATGAAGAGACCACCATATATTTTTGATAGTTTAAGCTATTATCTCTTTAGTTGCGGTTGCAGATCTATTGGCCTTTAAAAGTGAAGACGATTTGACGATTTCTAAACTAGAAATTATTAAGTTGGATTAGGGACAAGTGCTTTCCTTGCAATCCAACATCGCTTTTCTATCCACTAATCTAGAAGTGGGTCAAGTGTGGTGGCCTGGTGCATTGTTATTTCTGAAATATTTATGGCTGCCAAAATTATCTAGTGATTCAATTAGTGGGATAATTCTTATCCCGACATTCCCATGGATAGTGTTTATCCTTAGCATCCAAATATTATCATTATCATTGGTAGTTCTCATTATATAACTATACAATAAGCTAAGCAAGGAACAAATTTCATATGCCTGGCACAATTTTTGGTACACATTGCCTATAATGTTAAACATAGTCAAGTCACAAGACAAGCACTTGATTTACAATTTCCGAAGCATATTCCTCCCTTCTTCTGATTCCCTTACTACCTCCTATAGCAAAAAAATTCTTTAATGGTTTGATCTGTATATACCACTTATATTTTTTTTTATACAATTCCCATACCCAACTCAGCATGCTCATTGTATATGCTACGCATACTAGGCAGTGGGGTTCCGAAATGGTGTTCCGATTGGATTTTGGGTTTGAATCGACATTAGCCCATTCAGGATCCATCTCTAACAAACTGTCCATTCCCCAGTGGTTTTTGTTGACAATTATGCATAATTTGTCCTTAGACATATCTATTTCATTACTACTCGGCAAGTCTACCTTTTGCCATAATTAGTGTAACAAGTTAATGCATTCCAAAAACTGTGAAATCGGTCATTTCTTCTTAGTCAAATTAAGCTTAGATATATTGCAACAGTATTGATGCATGTATAATCTATTGAACAATTACGTTAAATTAAAATTATGTTTTTGACCATAAAATGACAAGATAATAACTTTACCTTTGACATGAGGCTTTGAACCTTTTTCGGCAAATGCAATTGGCGAATGTGAGGCCAGACTCAGAAACGTTTGCTAGTATTCTCACGGCCTGTGCCAGTTCTGCATCTCTGGACCAGGGTATGGAAATACATGAGAAGATTATTCGAGATGGATATCAGTCTGATGTTGTTGCCATGAATGCAGTGACAGACATGTATGCAAAATGTGGAGATGTACAGAAACCGCGTCGATTGTTTGACAAAATACATGAACGAGATGTTGTGTCCTGGACATCAATATTTGCAGGGTATGCACAGAATGGATTTACTGATGAGGTTCTAAAACTCTTCAAGGAAATGCCTCAGTGAAATGCGACTTCGTGGAATGTTATGAATGCAGGATAAATGCGTCACTGAAGAAAAAAAAATGACATGGGGCTTCTTTGATGGTCCCCATCACAGCCATTCCCCAATCTGAAGGGCTGGTAATGTTCTTTGTCTAAATGAACACCTGCCAAGACACACACAGTTCTGCCCTTGAAGTGTAACAAATAAGACAGCTGAGTTGCCTGTGCTATTGACATTATTGTGCACGACGAACAACACTATGGACATTATTGTATGTGACTATATTGGGGTGAGGTAATTGCAGATCCACTTATATTCCCAAGCAGTTCTTGAATGGATCTGCAACATAGTAGAAATTGTTGCTCCTCGTCCACTTCACACTGGTGATTGGATCTGAAGAGTATTTGGAATTGTTGCAGCTTCGGAAAACCCAACAAAGATGAACGACATGAGGGGTATATAGAGTATAAAGGGAACATAAATGAAGGTATTGGAGGTAACACAAACTAAGAAATCTCTAAATCAGATACAAAAATAAATTAAATATCTAGAAGTCAAATACAATAGTTGAGACAAACATGAAAATTCCATAGCAACATGTATAGTAACAAAAGAAAGAAAACATTCAACTAATCAAATGCAGTCCAGTCCAGTCCCCATTCAAGATGAATTACTTTGCTCAACTATTTACTGAAGAAAACCCCAACCGAGATACTTTCAAACTCCTCTGATTGCAAATCTTCCACGGTCATGGGATGCAGCCTCTTCTTGAAAAGTATATTAAAAAAAGAACTCATGTTTCCAAGCAATAGACGAATAGCACTTGGCTTTATCAATTTGAACATTTAACTCTAGCATATGCCCCGTTCCCTGAAGGTTTATTGTAGCAGTGCATGTACCCTACAAATGAACCAAGAGACTATTTCAACGACATTCCAGGGGAAAACGCAACGGCACATTCCTTCCCAGAAATAACTCACCAATGCCGCCAAAGACACACGAAGGAAAGAACGAAATAAGGAAACTTGTCAATTTTTAATAAAGAAAATCCGAATTTCCTATAAGGCATCGCCAAGATAACAGAGATGTGACCCTACTCTGATTATTCTGATTATTCTTTCTGTAGTTTAATTTTCCAGAATTAGCAAATAATTGAAGTAGAATTATATATTAATATTGCAGCTATTAAAAACTGTGAGTGGGAGCGAAGTGTATTGACTGGACATGCGGTTTGGAGGTATGAAGGCAACCTGGGTGCAGTCAAGGCCAAGCCACTAGCTACCCCACAACCGGGAGTTGATGGAAGGTAACTGTCAACCAGTGGTGCGTCGACATGATTTAATTTCCAAAAGAGCCAAGCTATATATACTGGAAAACCTGATAAAACCTTGCAGATTAGCGCAGAAACATAATCACCAAAACCAATCAAAATATAACTATGTAGTAAGTATGCATTGAATAAAGAAAATTTACGGCATAGTGAGGGTTTAAAAAAAAAAAACTATGCCGCCTCTTGGAAGTAATCAACCTGTAACTTTAAAACAATTCTTAAAACAAGTCAAGTTAAAATTCCAACAAATTAAATTTCCAGATACCCATAAGCCCTAAGGATTAAACTTGCTCTGATACCATATGTAACAGCTCCAAGTAAAACTAAAATTAATGTTTTAAGGGAAACAAATATTTACAACTAAACTTACCTCTATTACCTGTACTTACAGTCTGCCAAGTGATCACAAGATTTTGGGGACGACTCTCCTCCCAACTGTAGGCTCAATTGTGCAGGATTCTGCTACAACTGGCCATCCCCGAGCCCTCAATCAATGACTACTGCCAGTGCTCCTAAGTCTTAGTATACCATTCTCCGAAGAGAATGAAAGATAGAATCTTGGAATGATGGAATTCAAGCATGCCTCTCATCTTCCTCACCATCTATTAAATAGAACAACATTGGATGGGGAACCACATGCACACACTCCATGTGTCTACATGCAACTTGATTTTTAGCCTTCTTGATTTTTTTACTTTTCTTTTGATTTTTAGCTTTACTGATTCTTTTTATTGCTTTTCTTTTTTTTATTACTATTTATTCTTATTTAGAGCTTTTTGTGTAGTTATTACTATTTTTATTATTTTTTATTTATTTCTTGTATATTTTTTAAATCATTTATGATTTATTATTTTTATTATTTATTATTAAGTATTATTTATTATTATATTATTATTATTATTATTTATTTTGTATTATTATATTATTATTTTTATTATATTATTATTTATTATTTATTATTTATTATTAAAGGGAGGGATATTACACAAGTGACATGGAAATTGTGAAGGGAGATCAACAATATGTTTTTGTCTTTGTGTGCGGAGATAAATTAATTAAGGTATGTCTTGGTTTGGCTTGCTGGTGTAAACCAAATGCCCATCACTTAAGGTTGCTTGTGTGTGCAAGTGTGTTTATTAATTAAGCCCAGATTGTGTTTGAAAAAAGAAAAATATTGTTGAAATAAACTAAAATTAGAAATAGAAAATGAACAACAAATCGACTTTCTAAATCCCACCCAAACTGTGTTTGCAAACACTCTGCTCGTTGGTGGTGAAATCAACTAAAAACACACAAAAAATGCCAAGAGATCTAATCCTTGGTGTGACTAGGATCAAATTATACTATTCTACTAGAAAGTGGTGCAACAACAACAAGAAACCAGGGTGGGAAATCACTACAAAAAGATAGGGATATGCATGTGAAACCTAGGTAAAATGATGGGACCCTAAGGCAAATGACCAAAAAAGGTTTAAGATGAAACTTTGGATTGAAACAACCTATCTTTGAATATCTGAAACATGAAGGTACAAATCTAGAAAATATGATTGAAAGCTTTGCAAAATCTCAGACATCTTACTTAGCTAAACTCCTCCTATAAAGGTGGAAGCATACAAGAAGCCCTCAAGGGGCTAAATTCCACTTCGATGAGCAAAATAGAGTAGACCAAGGCCTAAGTAGGGTAAGGAAGTGGTCAACCAACCCAACAGACAGCTCTCAGAAAAACCCATAAATAGATTAGAAAAAATCTCAGAAACACTAAAATTCATAGGTACTCACCTGTTGAGGGGGAGATCACACTTTTTGGCCTAAAAGTGCTCTCTAGAACCCCAGATCACACTTTTGGGGAAGAAAAGTGTTACTTGTACTCCTTGATTCTCGGTCAGCATGTCTGAGAAAAATTTGGCGCCTATGTTGCGGCTGGTTCTGTGACATGTGGAAATGACCAAAAAACTTACAGAAGTTAGAAATTTGACTGGTCTAGTGTTACAATGCTATTAAATAACATTGAGAGACTGAAAAGGAAAAATCCTAAGAAAAATCCAATTTGTTAATAAGTATTCTTCTCAAAAGTGTACGAAAAGAAATCACTTTAGGCTATGGATGACGAACAACCCAAACAATAAAAATTACTATTAAGCAATGTAGATCTTCAGAGAATGATAGAAACAAAACCTGCGAAAGCCCTGATCTATACCACATACATAGTTAAACAATAAAATGGAATAGTAAAATAAGTGGAAATAGCCCCAATAATCCAATGGAAACCACATATATAAAGAATATATTTTATTAAGCAACATCTGTGAAGGGAGAAAATAATGTTACTAGTCCCCCTCTATGGGATGGGTTCTTGGCTATCCTTAATGTCTTCATTTTTTGTAGAGTCTCTCTCCTATATAATGTGTAAAACCCAACAAACAAAATGTTTGAACTCAATGAGAACTCAAATGAGAAAGAAGATGGTGTGTGACAGTGATAATAATCAGAGCTTCAATAGTGAGTATAAGAATGAAAATAATCAAAAGTGAAGAATGAATGGAAAAACCTTCTCTTTATAGCAAAATATTAGGTTATCCTCACATAATGAGAAATAATAAAATATTATTAACCCCATTCTCGAATTAACCATTGGGAATATTTTTTTTATTTGGTTATAGGGAGAAAGTATTTAAACTTTTATTTAGAAATAATCAATAAATAAATGATTTATTTAGCGTCTCAACAAATACGGTTAAGGAATAGTAATAAAATAACATTTTATTTAAGTATTCCTGTGGGATTTAGTTGAACTTGACAAGGAATAATAACTAATTACTAATTAATTAGTTATTCCTAGAGAAAATTAAGGTAATTAATAATTTATCTATTTATTTCTCATAATTGGGTCAAATGTGACAAGGAATATTAATTAAACAATGGTTTAATTAATTATTCCTAGAAGATAATTAAATAAATTTTGATTTATTTAATTATTTTTCTTGGGTTTAATTATAAATGACTTAACAAATGTGGTTTATTAAGTAATTTTTCACAGTGAAAGCAATTTTACTATGGTAAAATTGGACCTACATGGTTTACTTTGATCCACTTAGTAAATTATGGCTAGATGATCAATTTATTTTATAGCACTTTGCTTGTCTTATACACTTGTTTTTATGTTTTATCTGCATTTACTATCAATTTGTTTAAGTTAATGTGATTGCTACTTGATATAATTGGAAATTGTCATTGGGTTGTTGAAGGAACATTGAAGTAAATTTTTCTAAAGCATAGAACATACCATTTTTATCTAAAATTAACATGGTATCAAAACTTAGCTGAATACAAAGGCCAATAAAGAGTGAATTAGAACAATCACTAAGGGAAGTTGTTGAACAAGGGCTTGGAACTAGTCCTAATGAAGACTACATCTTTCTTGAAATCTGAGGACAAGCTTTAGGACAACTCTGAATATCATGCATTGAAGGTGACTGTACATTTGACATTGGAAGAAAATGATGCCATGGGCTCTGTGAAAGGAAAAATAATAGAGCCTCCCTCAAATTCATCAATAGCTGCACAAAGTACAAGAAAGGTGACATTAAAGCTAAGAATATTATTGTTGATTCTATTCATAAGCCTTTGGCTTCCTATATTTTTAATTTGGAAACATCTAAGGAGATGCATGAAAATTTGGTTGGTATGTTCAAAGTAATTAATGTGAATCAATTTCTCTTTCTCGAGAACAAAATGAAAGAAATCAAGATTGATAGAGGAGAATCCATCCAATCCTACTTCATGAGGATTACCAAAATCAAGAATGATTTCCTATTTGTTAAAGAAGTGATTGACAACAGGGATATTAATCTTATTACACTTGGAGGCCTTATAAGAGAATGGGATATGTTCAACACTACCATCCTCAATAATGACACGATTCTAAGATTTGATGAATTATTGGCCATATGCACTCAAGAAGAAATAATAATGATGGAAAGAGATGGGCCCTCAAATGGAAACAATCCTACCATCTTCTCCTCTCATTCTAAGAGAAGGAATAATGTTGGTGCAAGGAATCAAGGAAAATGGTTCGAGCCAGGAATAAGAAAAGGAAGATTCTTTAATTGTAATAGGTTCAACCACTTCGCTATAATGTGTCCTCACAAGAAGGATACTCCAAGAGATGATGACAAAAATAACAACAAATTCAAAGGCAATGGAAATAAAAGTAACAACAAGTTCAACAAAAACAGAAAAATAAATTCTCCCACTAATAAAAATGGAAATGGTTGTCCTCCCAAGAAGTCCAGAAACTCCAAGTATGAAGAAGTAATGTTGTAAAGGAAAAATAATTTTATCGTATTTCCTCACTCGCCACCACCTCTCCTCCAGATACATTGGATCATTAGTTGATTGATAGTGGTGTCTCAAGGAACTTGATTAGGTACAAGGAGGCCCTCTCAAACTTTGTTGAAATGAAGAGAAATATGGAGATCATACTTGGGGATAATGCCACCCACCCATGAAAGGGATTGGGACTGTTACTCTTCATTTAAATCATGGTCAAACCCTCCACTTACAAGAAGTGCTATATGTACTTGATCTAAAAAAAAAATGGTTTCTATTTCTCTAATGGAAGATAAAGGTTTTAAGGTGAAATTTGTTGATGGGAAGGTTTGTGTTTTGAAAAGGAACGCAAGAGATGGATTCTCTCTTGGATTCAAGGTTGAAGGTCTTCATCAGGTTGGGGGAAGTTTTTGGGAGAAATGACTTGTGATACTTCTCTTCAATCTGAAGTATGGCACCAGAGATTTAGGGATGTGAAGATGGAAAATATACAAGGGGACCATTCCCCTCAAGTGAAACTCAAATCACTGACATTCTTCACTAGGTCCATTATTATCTATCAAATATGTTTCTCGTGACATCTTTGGATGGATATTTGTACTATGTTTTCTTTTGTGGATGAATTCTCTCTCTAAACATGGATCTAATTCTTAAAGAATAAGGATGATGTATTCAAATGGTTACTCTCTTGCAAAGCCTTAGTTGAGAATCAAACAGGGAAGAAAATCAACATATTGAGGACCGATAATGGGACTTAATATGAGTCAAATGACTTCAAAGATTATTGTAGACAGGATGGCATTAAGAGGTAGACCACTACCACATATACTCCTAAAAAAATTGTGTTTCCGAAAGGAGGAATCATACTATCATAGAAGCCACCCATGCCATGTTACATGATAAAAGTCTTTCAAAGTTCTTATGGGGAGAAGTTGCCAACGTAGTTGTGTACGTAGAAAACAGATTCCCAAAACAAGCTTTAAACTTCAAGACTCCCATAGAAATATTCATCAGTAAGAAACTTTATGCTTCACATTTTATAATTTTTGGTTGGCCCATATATTTTCAAGTGTCAAAAGAGGAAAGAAACAAACTAGATGTATCTGGGAAGAAAGGAACATTTGTGGGCTATAATGAAACTTTGAAGGCATATAAAATCTATGTTCCTAGTAAAAGGGAAGTGGAACTAAGTCATGGTGTCACTTTCAATGAATATTATTCTCTTAGAAAGATCTCAGATCTTCCGATCCCTAGGAAGGGAAATGATGATGTTGATGAAGAAAACCAAGATGAACCTTCGTTTTGATGAATCAATGCCCGATGTCGAAGGTCTGATGGATACCATTGATCCACCTCCTAGTGAGCCCTCTACTTCAAGAAAAAGACATTTTTGGCTCAAAGATACCTTGAAGATGTGCATAAACATATTGCACAGAGGGGGACATTTTGTGAAAGCAAGAAGCTGAATAGGTACCAAGGGTACTTAGCTTCCATGAGTACCATTGTACAATCTAAGCCTTGCATATTCAAAGATGTTGTGAGACAACAAGTTTAGAAGGATGTGGTGAATGAGGAGTATGAGTCAATCATGAAGAATGATGTTTGCAATGTGGTTCCTACACCCCAGGACAAGTCAATGGTCACTTTGAAACGACTCTACAAGATCAAACATGAGGCTGATGGGAGTGCTAAGGAATTCAAGGCCAGTTTTGTAGCTCGAGGCTTCTCTCAAAAGGAGGGAGTAAACTGAGATGAGATATTTCAACTGATTGCCTAATATACCACCATTCATTTGATTATAGCCCTTTCTACTTCACAAGGATCGAACCTACACCAAATGGATGTCAAAAGTGCCTTCTTACATGGTTCACTTAAAGATGAATTCCATGTGAAACCACCCGAGGGGTTCGAGGTTCAAGATCGTGAGACACATTTATGTAGGTTGATGAAAGCCCTCTATGGGTTGAAGCAAGCCCCTAGGGCTTGGTATGAGAGGATTAGTAGTTATCTTATGAAGCCATGATTTACAAGGAGTGATGTCTACCTAAACCTACACTTCAAGGTTGAAAAGGAAAAAACTCTCATTCTAGTCCTTTATGAATTATTCCTAATAGGTGATGACCCTCTCACTCATAAATGTAAGAGGCATTTGGCTTCTGAGTTTGAGATGAAGGACCTAGGACTGATGCATTGTTTCCTAGCATTGGGGGTTTGGGAAAATGTAGGTGAAATTTTCCTTTTTTGAGGAAAATACATTGTGAAGCTACTTGAGAGATATGGAATGGTGGATTTCAAGTACGTGACTACTCTTATGGAACTCAAATGTAGAAAGTTATGTGGAAGTATTGTTAGGCCTGAATTAGAAAATCCTACCGAGTTTTGCCAACATGTGGGGGGCCTGATTTTCTTGCTCAACTCTCATATTTACATATGCTTCGTTGTGAATATGTTGAGTCAATATATGTTTGCGCCTCATCACACTCAATGGATTGCTGCCAAGAATCTCTTGAGATATCTCTAGGGCACAATCCACTATGGACTGAGATACACTGTAGAAGATTTGAGGCTTCATGGATATTCAAATGCTAACTAGGCACGCAATGTGGTGGATTGTAAGAGAACATATGGGTTTTTCTTCTCTTTGGTCTTTCCTTCAATGTATTGGATGAGTAGGAAGCAAAAATTGGTTGCACTAACCACCACCGAGGTTGAACACATCACTACGAGTATGGCCTATTGTGAAATAGTTTGAATGGGGAAGCTCTTCAGTGACCTATTCAAGCACCAACTAGATACTACCGTGATCTTCTATGCCAACCATATTGGGATTTGCCTATCATATAATATCGCATTCCACGACCAATCCAAGCACACTAATTTTAGGTACTAATTTATCCAGGATATGGTACAATGGGCAAAAATAAGGCTCCAAGACATTAGGAATTCACCCCCATGGTTGACATTATCATCATGAATTCTATTGGTTCTTATAAAGTTTATTTTGGTTGTACATTTTTCTTAGGAGGCCCATTTTAGACCTTAAAATTCCCCTAATGCATGGTTTAGCAGAGCAGAGTAGAGCGGAGTAGGGAATTAATGATAGGGATGGTATAGGATGACAAGATGGCATGATGTCAGATGGATTGGTAGGTGGATTTGTCCCTAGTAGAGAGGAAGTGTTAAAATTGGAAACTAGGGCTGACTTCCACCTTAGGAAAACTCAGATGATGATGATTATTGCATTAGATTGGCCTTTTTGAGAGGTAGAATTTTGATCTAAATATCATATGTTTCTAACAAGCAGAAATAGAATTTTGAATTTATTCTTTCTTGTGGGCAAACTGTCAATGTTTGCCTTAGTCAAATGTATGCCCATCAATTCGAATGAATGTGTCTCCTCACCCTCGACGAGGTGTATAAATAGGAGTGACATCTCTCATTTGGAAATCATCTCTACTCATCACATCATCTTCTCACTCCTCTCTTGATTGGTTCATATAACTTGGACGCTTCTCTACTTCACACATGTGCAAGAGGATGAATTTGTGGACTAGTTTTGGTGGCCAAAAATTCTGGATATTAGGGAAGCATTGACTTGGAATATTTGACCATGATTTGAATTTGATTTGGAGGGAAAATTTATGATTTCTGGAGGCCACATTGATTGGCACAATTGTCGAGATGTTTGGGGATTGTTTGACCATGTTGATTTCAACATTGACTTTCTAGTTTGACCACAGAAATTAAAGCAGAATTTGATTGGGTTGAATGAGTTGTTTTTGGGTTAAATTTTACTCCTTTACAGGAAAAATTCTTCTCTTGTTGACTGAGATTCTTGAAGGGCATGTTGAGGTTGCTTTAACCACTATTGACTTTCTGGTTAGGGCTATAGTTTTTTGTTGTTGACTGCTGATATGACATGACTGTTTTGGGAACGTAATTCTGATATTTGTACTGTCAATCTCTCTATTAAACTATTGAAGAATAATAATAAGATTTGATCAAAGGATTTCCCCATATTGGGGTTTTTCCCTGGTAGCCATCACATCTTGTGTCCTCTTGTCTTGGATTCTATTTTACACTTGTTTCCATGTTCTATCTACGTTTACTATCAATGATTTTAAGTTAATGTGATTGATA
The DNA here is from genome assembly GCA_000404065.3 of Pinus taeda. NCBI lineage: Eukaryota > Viridiplantae > Streptophyta > Pinopsida > Pinales > Pinaceae > Pinus > Pinus taeda. The sequence continues at coordinate 74,195 of APFE030544421.1, forward strand.
CTGGAAATAATTGGAAATTGTCAGTGGGATGCTAAGGGAAAGTTGAAGTAAATTGTGCTAAAGCATAGAACATACCATTGTTATCTAAAATCAACAAGATTCCATGTTAATTCTATTTTCCATACATGTAACTATTAAATACTTTCAGAAACTACCTTTATGATAGAAATAATTGTAGCACTCAATGCCTTTAATTTTCTTGTTGAGGAATTCAGAATCGTGCTTTCACAATCAGAATTGTTAAGAAGACCTTTACTGATTTCTAGCTCTAAACCAGTTAAGCTTGATCGAGTAAGGAACCACTTTTTTTAGAGCATATTCTAACCCCTCATCTAGAGAAATGTGCATTACTACATCTCAATTTTGAGCAATAATAATTACCATATCATTAAATGGGATGTTATAATTTTCTTCAAGTGCCTCATCTAAGGTTGCAATAACGTTTGAGCAGTCACATAATCATATAGAGGGTGGTAACTATTTAGCACTGTCAACTCAATGCCAAGTTGTTTACAAAGAAATGCAGATGGATCTAGTTTTCTTTCTATTTCCACATCTACCTCAACACTTGTAATAATGCTAGCACCTAGATCTACTGGCTCTGAAACTGTGAAATAATTTGTATAAACTATTCCACCTCACCTATCTTTTGCTTCCAAAATAGTTACATGACAATTTAGCCACTGAAAATTCCTTGCAACTACTAGCTTAGAAGGACCTACACAAATAGAAATTATCCTTTTCTGACTTTCTCAAATATAATTTCCATCATTGGCCTCTAATGTTGCATTTCTCTTGGATTCTCATTTGTCAATTTGTTAGTCCACATGAAAAACATTCTTACGAACATTATGCAAAACTTTTTCACTGTAAATATCATTAAACTCATCTTCACCATATGAATTTTTTATTTGGTCCAAAGCATAATGAACTTTTAGCAATGGATCCACTTCCATTTTTACTCCGTGATCGTTTCCTAAAAAAACTTCATTTTCAGTCCCACCAGATCTAAAAATGTCTCGTGTTGCTAGCTTATCATCTTTATGGGAAACAACAGATTCAATTTCCACCTCATTTTTCACAACAAAGCCTCTTACAGCCTCCATAGTTAAATTCTCTATTGTATTGAGTACAACCACAGGGGCTTTGTCTATTTCCATAAGAGAAATACCAGATTCTTCATAATCCATTTTATCTGTTTTTGTTGACCCAAAGAAGTTCTCTGCAAGTTTGTTTCTCTTCAAATCATCGACATTAAGAAACATTGTTTGGTTTTCACCTTCTACCTAAATTCGATTCTTCTTAGGTGAAATATTTTCCTCATAATGCTTACTCTAACCAAGAATGAAACCAATGTCCTTTTCTCCATGAATCACTTTGTTGCAACAATTTTTTGTCTGCATAATCTCTTCTGAAATCTTTAGTTTTCGCTCAAAATCATCTTTTATTTTTGGTTTTTTCACTGCAACACCAACATTTATATACCCCAATAGTAATAATCATGCACATTGTGAGACAAGTATTCTCTTCTAATTGGATTTATTTTTCATGTCATAACAGATGCATGGAAATACATTAATGACTAGCAAAGATGCAAATCCTTTGAAACAAGACAAATGCATTAATTTTATCAATCATTTTATCATAAATCAAAGAAGAAAATAAATTTTCAAATAACTAATAAGATGAAACTAAAAAGTCATAACAACAAGAAATATAGTGTATTCATAGGTTAACCTATTGAAAGTAAATTTTTCAATTGGATATCTAGCTTGGACGGTTATTTGGGTAACACCGACTTAGTTTATTACACATGTATGAGAGACTAAGACAAAGGACATTTCCTATTCCATCGTCCCATTCATTGTGTCATCAAAAGGGGGTTCTACTATACATTCAAGGATAAGAAAACTTAGTTTTGAACTTCTTCCAATATATAAATTACGTATGCCTATCTTTGTTCATGCAGGAGAACCTTAGGATCAAAATATTTTTTTTCTCAATTCTCCCATCTACTCGAGGCACCATGTGGCAAGCCAAGTGCAACACCTTCTTTGATTCTATATCAATGAGATCTCAATGGATCATATTCTCTTCATTAATAAGTTGCCCCACCCTCTTGAGGGGCCCTATAGAAATGACATTTCAGAGCCTGACATAGTTCATGTCATACCAACAAGAATTCAAGTTCCTCTAGACACCATTAGTGAGATGCCTCTTCCAGGAAGCAACACATTTCACAAGTTCATCTAGTCAGCCATCTATCCAGGATTTCTTTTGTACTACCTTTGATGTTATTAGAGATGTATATACAATAATTTTTTACTTGGAGAAGAAATATCCTTCTTAGACTTCCTCCAAAATACCATACAATAACTCCAAGAATTCATGATATTCTCTTCCTTGTACCCCTCTACATGAAATTTCTCCCAAAGTTTTAGCTCTTAATAGTCTATAAATAGTAGTATTTGTTTTAGTACCCCTTCTTTCAGTGGTTTTCTCTATAAATATACTATTCTAGACAATGCTTCCTCTGAGATTTCTTTGAATCATTGTCTTCTTGACAAGTAAGAGAAATGAAACTTCAATTTTAAATTTGTGATCTATTTCCATTATCTCGTGATTTCTTTCTACAAACTTTTAATGTAGGAAATAAAGAATTTAGGAGTTCAGACATATGATAGAACTTTGAAAAAGCATGGACTTATGGGCTAGAGAAAGGCCAAACACCTTGAGAAGGTGGAGTCCTATGTGTGGAAAGCTTCACTTGGAAGAAAATGTAGGAAAACGAGACAAATTATGTAAACAAAGTAAATCATGGACAGTGAAGATAGCATTATCCAATAGGCTAATGATGGAAGATTTTCAAGTTAATACCACAGTCGATTTTCCAAAATAAAATCTGAGTCCCCACTCTAACACATGTTAAAATAAAACTAAAAAGGTGGTATCATTTAATGCATGTGATTAGAATGTGCAAGAGATCAATACTACATATGTGAATGAGCATTCAAATTGAAAAACAAAGTAGTACATGTCTACATAGCAGAGACCATGATAAGTCTCAATGGTAGGATGATAACGACTCAGGAATCATAGAGCCATAGTGACTGGGTTCAAGAGGAGTTGTGAGCATTGCTTTCTATTCATTTTTCACCAATTCCTCCTGTCTCAACATACTCCACCTAATAACAACCAAGATCAAGAAAAGAAATGAAAATGTACTTCCTATTCCTATGCCCCATACAACAAATTTGCTCAATAAGGATCCTTTGAGACACACAATAACAATTGGCAATCCACATAGTCCAGGGTTTGCAAGCAATGAAAAATTAAAATTCTCGTATCTTTCAGGAATCTCTCCTAGTAATGAATTTTCTGATAAGTTTATGAACTGAACGAAAAATATTTTAGACAAATTGGGAGGAATGATAACTTCAAGATGATTGGACGATAGGTCCAAGTACATCAACGAGGCTAGGTTAACCATCTTTGTACGAATGCTTCTAGTAAGACTATTATTATGAAAAACAAAAGCCACTAGTGAATATATATTTCCTATAGTAAATCAATTATTTCTCAAATCCACAAACAATAAAGGATTGCCCACATTTGGAAATGACGATGGTAAGATTATTGTTGCTCAAATCTAAATGAGTGAACATTTTTAGATTTGCAAGCATTGTAGGAAGGGTGTCCATCAGTTTATTATTTGTTAAATTAAGATTCACAATGCCTAAAATTCTTCCTAACCCTGTAGGAATACTACCATAAAACTGGTTATGAGAACAAATTAGAGCTTGAATATACAAATTCACAATTATGAATAGACAAATCCATACAAATTTCAGTCGCTTTTTTAGTAACAAATATGTGCAGTATATTAATCATCTAAACACCTGTTTATGTTGCCAAACCCACAATTGTTGTATCAATGTCTGCCCCCATGCAGCAAAAAATATTCCCAGTAATTCAAAACCCCATGATGATTGGATTGTAATTACAAGGAAAGGTTCAAACATTATTTTTCAATTGCAATATCAAGCCATGTCTCAAACTATCATATCCAACTATGGTATTATAATCCTTTCACATACAATCCTAATAGAAGCTAAGGGGAAAGCTCTGGCCTTTAGAGCTTTCAACCTTTCAACAAAGAAAGCATGAAAACTAGGTCACCACCACATTTGTTTTACTTCCCTATAGAGTCTTGTATGTACTAAGCTGGCACACTGCCTTTGCAAAAACCAAGGACAACGAATGGTTTTCTGAAGAACCCTGATGGAGTGGATGTAACATATGGGTGAGGTTACATTTGGTAGCTCCCTTGCATGCCTAAAGAGAAGGAATTCTCATGTAATGTGTGGAATATTTCAAACCTACATATAAAGGTCACTTTCAAACTCTTGTGTCAGATAATTAATGAGTTGAAGATAACTTGTCCACATGAATTAAAAGTTATAGATTTCTTTTTAAAGGCACAACTTTAATTCATCAATATATAGATTTTATTTTTCATAACACCTTGGTATTATTTCAAACAACATGGTAGAAGCCTATGCTATATGGAAAGTGCTTAAAGTAGCTAAGGGAATTGGTGTGCAATCTGTTATCTCAAAATCAAGCCTGATAGGCTGCTGGTCAGGATGACTCTAAGTAACTATTTCAAACCAAGCTTTTGACTAAGGCTTAGCCTCCTTAGCCTGAGAGGGCTCTCTCAAAGGGGTTTATGATATTCTATTAATGATAAGATGGCTAACTCTTGTGATGTAACAACATAGACAAATATAATGGCTGGATAAACATTTCATGAGTTCCCATTGGGCCTATGGAGTCAAGCATATTTCAATGAACAATGACACTACCTTTGCATAGAAGTCAGGGCACTTAGCATTTAAATGTTCAGAATACAATTTACATGAAACCACAGTTCACACATGCATACAGGAAGTCAGAGCACAATCAGTGAATTCTGAGTGATTATGCATCTATGCAACTGAAAAAAGACATTAAGGAAAGAACCAACACATATTCTGAACATGACAAATCCTTCATGAATCCTGAGAAGAAAAGTAGATGCTTTATTATTACTGAAATGGTCTTTACATAAGCTAAAACAGTACTTTCTGTTATCAAATCTCCAACCCTTGTTACATTGCTGTCTCAGCTATATATAATCCTTATTCTAACTAATTCGAGTTTCCTCCTCCAGCATGAGGGGAATTTTAACTCGATCCTTATCTCTAAAGACACCTATCAACTATATAACTGACTATTAAATACAAATGAAATGCTGACTGGAACTTTAAACAGTTCTAAATTAACTAGGACTCTAATTCTCTTTCCATGCCATAGTGGCTATTCCTTGTCCTTTGACACCTGGTTCTCTTTAGGTTTGGCTGAGCTGGATATTAAATACGCCATATTAGCCTTTAACGCTGAATCCTTATCCGTCCTGTGCTTTTAGGAGATGTTCCCTGCTTCTCGGCTTCTTTTCCATAATTTCCTCGAACATGAACAACACCTTTTTGAGCCTTTAATACCCCAAGAATGGAACGTGGTCACGTTTTAGATATTGTTGTAGGCTGTGGTGATGGACAGGTGTGCCTTTTTCAAAAAATTCCAGCTCATAATATCAAACTGCTGGTTCTGCGTTTAAATCACCACCTACAGCAGTTTCGTAGCGCGCTACGAAACTGCTATGTAATTTCAAAAACACAGTCTTCCTTTCATAGCTAAATGATCGCCACTGTTCATGGCTTAAGCACCTCTTCATCAAAATCTTCTCCAACTTCTTCTGAGTAAGCATACCGTGTAGAACTTTGAGATGGTGCTCACAACACACAGAGGACGCAGAGCAGAGCAAAGGAAAACATGTGCCAAAATCCAGTTATGATCTGTGCACTCTGCTAACGCTCACTAAAAGGATCCATTGCCTTGAAATACAGCTCATATCCAAGCCACAGAAACAATGACAGCCACTGCCAATACATTTATAAATTTCCTGTAAATTTCCAACTTGGCTAACCGCCTCCTTGCCTGGAGCTTCTCTAGTGTCTTAGATAGAGAAATGAAAATCCAGAGTGTCAAAATTGCATCTAAAATAGCAATTGGAAGGACAAGGGACATCCTTGTCTTCCCCGACAAATCATCAATTGTCTCAACATTCTCCACCACATCAAGCAACTCAGAAGCTAGGAAATATGTTGCACCAAGAAGAATCACCTTTGAAGTACGCCCACCAAGAGTAGGCCTAACCACACCATAACCGATTGAAACAACCAAAAGGAGAAGACGGGCCACAGTTTTCTTCACTGCCAGCAAATATGAGGATTTTACATAGTGTATTTAAATTTTCTTAGTACATTTGATTGGCAAATCCGTCGCCCTCTGCATATAAACGGTAGGTTGAAGGCCAGAGCCAAATAAAGATATGGTTGTGCTTCATGCGCACGCTGCTATCGACTGGAGAAACTCTCAATTTCACTGCATTTGTAATAGATAGGGAAATACTGTAGATCACATTCGTAATGAAACAGTCAGATGAGGATTATTAAATCATAATACATTTACCCCACCCTTTGACATAGAGAATGCCTCGATACCAACAGCTCAGGAGGGAAAACAATAAAAAGAACAATAATACATCCATCAATCCATTCCCATCAGGAGAGAAACAGCTGAATCTGCTCAATTGGATCAACCTCACTCGCTGCCTTCGTAACTGAGCGTTGTGCACTTCGTTTCCGCAAAACTGCTTCTTCCCACTTTTGGTGTATTTCCCCATGAGTTGCTCTCATTGAAGTAAACGGTGGTTGGCTGCCATATTCAAACACAACTTGACAATCATCATCTTCCTCAGAAAGATCTGTAGATTGGAAACTAGGTGGCCAAGCATTAGGATTCTGCTCTACAGTTTGCTTGGATAAGGAACTTGTATTTTTATTAGAACTAGAATCACTTTCTATGCTTTCATCATCAACATCTAGTTCTGTATCAGAAATTACATTCCCGGAATTAATTTCTATACATGAATCATGGTCATCTTGTTCATTATCTGAACTTATATCACAAGTACTTGTCCCAGTGTCATCATCCTCATCATCTATAATAACAACATTATCCATGGGAATATTCCTACCACATGAACCAGTCCTTGGTACTGAAGATCTGACCAGCTTTTCTATTTTTATCTTCAGATATTGCAGTTGCACATTGAACTAACAGCTGCTTGGAAGAGCTCCCTGTATGAACATTATCTTGCCGGTGACCAGTTGATGCATATGCTTCTTGTTGCAAAGAATTAGTTTGTGAAACAGAACATGAATCAGAGATATTTGCAACACTGGGATAATCTATGCTTCCATTAGAATAATCCTTCAAGGTTGTGCTCTCCATCGGAGAATGCATAGGGGAATCCTCATACAGGAGGTTTTTTATTGTGTCTTCCCATTCCCTGTCAATATATGTGCTTTGAGCGGGGCTAATGATACTTGCTTCATCAATATCACTAAAAGTTCTCTCTCCAACTCTTGCAGCCATTGCCTGATGTACTCTGGATTTTCATCAAAGATACTACCATGTATAGCTCCTTTTTGGAAATATGATGATGGAAAATTTAGGTAACCTGATGTATGTTCCCCTGTGAGATTCTCACTAGATGCAGATTTCTGAAGGGAAGCAGAATTCTGTACAATAGGCATGCTAGGATATTGACCTCCACTGGATACCAGAACTGCGGCCAATGTAGCGGGATTATAGGAAAAACCTTGAGAATGAAACACAACAGTATTATTTGTATATTGATGATAAGATCTAGCACTGTGACATGAGTCAGATATTCCCACAGAACCCATAGGATACAAAGGTGATATGGGTGAGCTATGGTTTCAGACAAATCCCCAATTTCGTAGCGCAGCCAGTGCAAAATATGAATTATGCGCTACGGAATCACTTAAAGCATATTGCGCTGCGAAACTGCTGAAAAGGATTTATGTGCTTTACCATCAAACAAATGTAAGACATTTGGCATTGAAATTTTGTTAGTGATAACAGTGGCTCCACTTGGAATAGTGTGCTCCTGTAGTACACTAAGAACTCGCAGGTCCAGTGCCTTATCCTCTTATGATAAATGGAAATCTGCTTGACAAGCATCCCCTTCAAGTTTCTTGGGCCTTCACCTCGGGCTTGAACTTGATGATCACTGCATGAAAAAGGAATCTACATCCACTAAAAAAAATAAAAATGCTCAGTCAACCTTGAGCTTATTTGCATATTCCTACCTACCTACCCTATCCATTTCAAACTTATTTCAGCTCAATCAATGTGAAATTTCCAATGTAGCCAATCATTTGTCTTATCTGATATTTGAGTTTTTTGACTGCATTGGATTTCAAAGCCGTTATGATATTGTGATGACCACTGCCACTAAAGTAGCTTCTGATTTTCATAGGAAAACTGAAACACTGGAGAGTAAAACTCTTCCATGTATTTAGCTATAGGATCCTAGAATACATGATCAGCTTGATGATTCTTGTAGCTTTTTGGTTGTGCAAACTGATTTTCAATAACAGTGTACTCTTCCTCAATCAGGAAAGAGAAAGGAAGCAACACCCTCTCCTTATGTGCTGCCATAGAAATCTTTTGAAACGAATGATCATAATCATGAAGACTATATGATTGAATTTGACCTTGTAAACGTTCAATATCTTTCTCAATGTCTTTAGCAAATTCATCCAAAAATTTCATTTTATCTTCTGTCTTGCACTCAAATGATTTCAAAAATGAAGACAAGGACAGAGAAAACTTTTCACCTATTTCTTCATTAATATGATCCTCATTCCATTGTTTAAAACTTTGAACTGAAGGGGAGTTTGCCACCACATCTGATCTATCCATCCATTCCTCCAAAAACATAAACCAAAAGTCTTCAAATGACTTAATGGATTTGGCGGGAAAGCTTTCAATCCACCGTTTACATTTCCCTTGAAATTAATCATAGAACAACATAATGCAAACATCCTCATGTTTAACTCTAAGAAGCTCTGTAAAATCACAGAAATCTAATATATGCTTCACAGTTAAACTTAAATCTTCTCCATTGAACTTTGGACCATTCCTTAGAAAATATGCATCCTTGGGAAAACGATTTGGGAAACCATGAATTCCTGAAAAATTTATGCATGCATACCTTGAAATAAGAATGGTAGC
>APFE030544421.1:83962-106743 GCA_000404065.3 Pinus taeda
ATCTGGGTCCTTCATAACTCCAGTGGAATCACCATGAATCTATGAATTTTGAATTCTTCAACAATGGAGTCGCCAAGGTAGATTTGCAGCCTCGAAAAATCTTCTGAGCTCCTGCTATCTTCAGAAGTTTAGCATCATAATTTCGGGAATCAGTAATCTTGAGACTCCCGGCAGACGCACCAAAATGTTATCTCAAAATCAAGCCTGATAGGCTGCTGGTCAGGATGACTCTAAGTAACTATCTCAAACCAAGCTTTTGACTAACGCTTATCCTCCTTAGCCTGAGAGGGCTCTCTCAAAGGGGTTTATGATATTCTATTAATGATAAGATGGCTAACTCTTGTGATGTAACAACATAGACAAATATAATGGCTGGATAAATATTTCATGAGTTCCCATTGGGCCTATGGAGTCAAGCATATTTCAGTGAACAATGACACTACCTTTTCATAGAAGTCAGGGCACTTAGTATTTAAATGTTCAGAATACAACTTACATGAAACCACAGTTCACACATGCATACAGGAAGTCAGAGCACAATCGGTGAATTCTGAGTGATTATGCATCCATGCAACTGAAAAAAGACATTAAGGAAAGAACCAACACATATTCTGAACATGACAAATCCTTCATGAATCCTGAGAAGAAAAAGTAGATCTTTTATATAACTGAAAATGGTCTTTACATAAGCTAAAACAATACTTTCTGTTATCAAATCTCCAACCCCTGTTACATCCCTGTTTTAGCTATTTATAGACCTCTTATTTCTACCTAATTCCTGTTTCCTCCTCCAGCATGAGGGGAATTTTAATAACTCGATCCTTATCCCTAATGACAACTATCAACTATTTAACTGACTATTAAATACAAACGAAATGCTGACTGGAACTTTAAATAGTTCTAAATTAACTAGGACTCTAATTCTCTTTCCATGCCATAGTGGCTATTCCTTGTCCTTTGACACCTGGTTCACTTTAGATTTGGCTGAGATGGATATTAAATACGCCATATTAGCCTTTAACGCTGAATCCTTATCTGTCCCGTGCTTTTAGGAGATGTTCCCTGCTTCTCGGCTTCTTTTCCATAATTTCCTCGAACATGAACAACACCTTTTTGAGCCTTTAATAACCCAAGGAACGGAACGTAGCCATGTTTTAGATATTGCTGTAGGCTGTGGTGATGGACAAGTGTCTCTTTTTCAAAAACTCCAGCTCATAATATCAAACTGCTGGTTCTGCGTTTAAATCACCACCTACAGAAGTTTCGTTGCGTGCTACGAAACTGCTGCGTAATTTAAAAAACACAGTCTTCCTTTCATAGCTAAATGATCGCCACTGTTCATGGCTTAAGCACCTCTTCATCAAAATCTTCTCCAACTACTTCTAAGTAAGCATACCGTGTAGAAATTTGAGATGGTGCTCACAACACACAGAGGACGTAGAGCAGAGCAAAGGACAACATGTGCCAAAATCTAGTTATGATCCGTGCACTCTGCTAACGCTCGCTAAAAGGATCCATTGCCTTGAAATACAGCTCATATCCAAGCCACAGAAACAATGACAGCCACTGCCAATACATTTATAAATTTCCTGTAAATTTCTAACTTGGCTAACCGCCTCCTTGCCTGGAGCTTCTCTAGTGTTTTAGACAGAGAAATGAAAATCCAGAGTGTCAAAAATGCATCTAAAATAGCAATTGGAAGGACAAGGGACATCCTTGTCTTCCCCGACAAATCATCAATTGTCTCAACATTCTCCACCACATCAAGCAATTCAAAAGCCAGGAAATATGTCGCACCAAGAAGAAGCACCTTTGAAGTACGCCCACCAAGAGTAGGCCCAACCACACCATAACCGATTGAAACAACCAAAAGGAGAAGACGGGCCACAGTTTTCTTCACTGCCATGAAATATGAGGATTTTACATAGTGTATTTAAATTGTCTTAGTACATTTGATTGGCAAATCCGTCGCCCTCTGCATATAAATGGTAGGTTGGAGGCGAGAGCCAAATAAAGATATGGTTGTGCTTCACGCGCACGCTGCTGTCGACTGGAGAAACTCTCAATTTCACTGCATTTGTAATAGATAGGGAAATACTGTAGATCACAGTCGCAATGAAACAGCCAGATGAGGATTATTAAATCATAATACATTTACCCCACCCTTTGACATAGAGAATGCCTCGATACCAACAGCTCAGGAGGGAAAACAATAAAAAGAACAATAATACATCCATCAATCCATTCCCATCAGGAGAGAAACAGCTGAATCTGCTCAATTGGATCAACCTCACTCGCTGCCTTCGTAACTAAGCACTGTGCACTTCGTTTCCCCAAAACTGCTTCTTCCCACTTTTGGTGTATTTCCCCATGAGTTGCTCTCATTGAAGTAAACGGTGGTTGGCTGCCATATTCAAACACAACTTGACAATCATCATCGTCCTCAGAAAGATCTGTAGATTGGAAACTAGGTGGCCAAGCATTAGGATTCTGCTCTATAGTTTGCTTGGATAAGGAACTTGTATTTTTATTAGAACTAGAATCACTTTCTATGCTTTCATCATCACCATCTAGTTCTGTATCAGAAATTACATTCCCAGAATTAATTTCTATACATGAATCATGGTCATCTTGTTCATTATCTGAACTTATATCACAAGTACTTGTCCCAGTGTCATCATCCTCATCATCTATAATAACAACATTATCCATGGGAATATTCCTACCACATGAACCAGTCCTTGGTACTGAAGATCTGACCAGCTTTTCTATTTTTATCTTCAGATATTGCAGTTGCACATTGAACTAACAGCGGCTTGGAAAAGCTCCCTGTATGAACATTATCTTGCCGGTGACCAGTTGATGCATATGCTTCTTATTGCAAAGAATTAGTTTGTGAAACAGAACATGAATCAGAGATATTTGCAACACTGGGATAATCTATGCTTCCATTAGAATAATCCTTCAAGGTTGTGCTCTCCATCGGAGAATGCATAGGGGAATCCTCATACAGGAGGTTTTTTATTGTGTCTGCCCATTCCCTATCAATATATGTGATTTGAGCGGGGCTAATGATACTTGCTTCATCAATATCACTAAAAGTTCTCTCTCCAACTCCTGCAACCATTGCCTGATGTATTCTGGATTTTCATCAAAGATACTACCATGTATAGCTCCTTTTTGGCAATCTGATGACGAAAAATTTAGGTAACCTGATGTATGTTCCCCTGTGAGATTCTCACTAGATGCAGATTTCTGAAGGGAAGCAGAACTCTGTACAATAGGCATGCTAGGATATTGACCTCCACTGGATACCAGAACTTCGGCCAATGTAGCGGGATTATAGGAAAAACCTTGAGAATGAAACACAACAGTATTATTTGTATATTGATGATAAGATCCAGCACTGTGACATGAGATAGATATTCCCACAGAACCCATAGGATACAAAGGTGATATGGGTGAGCTATGGTTTCAGACAAATCCCCAATTTCGTAGCGTAGCCAGTGCAAAATATGAATTATGCGCTACGAAATCACTTAAAGCATATTGCGCTGCGAAACTGCTGAAAAGGATTTATGTGCTTTACCATCAAACAAATGTAAGACATTTGGCATTGAAATTTTGTTAGTGATAACACAATCTTTTACTATCATAGGAGATTCCAAAAATATTATTAGTCATACAGTACATAAATCAGATCTAAGTGGTCATCCTTTAAGATTAATTCTTAATAGCAGCAAATGAGAATCAAATTCCTTTATCTCCATATCCTTATATCATGCATTGTGTGAAGTCAACAATTAGACAGATGAATGGGACAATCATGTAGTGATACTAAAAGTTGGGGAGTTAGTGTCTATTGGAACATTAGAACAACAATCCATGTCTTAAATCTCATCATGTTAATGGCATATTGCATGGTATTAAATGGTTGGATGGAAAATTTTGTGGTACACATTCACTGGCAGATAGTGCACCAACCATTATTCATCACCCATACAACTTGTAACATGAAGATATGGGAGTTAATTTTATACATGCTCCAATATTTAATTTTGCATGCTTGTATTTCATTGGAACTATTTTTTTAGGTTCATTATAGGATAATGGTTTGTAACTACATCTCGTTCTTTTAGGTGTTCCTCAACTTTGTTTTTAGTGATTGGGCATTTTTTTTCTATTTCAAGTTCTATTAGGAGAAAGAGTGTTTATAGGGTAACTTACCCCATTGAAAAATTATAGCACACAGTCTCTGGCCACCCCTTTGCCAATTTAGAAAGGGAAGTTCACAACATTATCTAGTTTGAGGTCACTGAGGCACAGAGGTATTTTTGTTCGGGGGCGTTACAAGATGGTTTGGTCAATGTAGGTAGTGGACAATATTTTTCTATTGATGATTCCAGTTCAATTGGGAACCAAATAGATTCTTCGGAACCCTAATATATTTGTGGTGCTCTTCAAATCCATGAAGACCATGTGCATTGTAATTGATCCTCTATTTTAAATCATGGCTTCTAAATTACATGAATTTCAACAACAAATTTCGACACAGATGGCTGATATAATGGGTTTTCTTATGGATTTAATGAAGCAAGTACCAATGATTGAAGCAAAATCCAGTCTCCTTCATAGCCTAGCTTTAAATTTTCTAAAAAGGGACTACTATACAACATCAACTTAGAGAATGGTAATGTGCTCCTCAAAAGGTCAAATGAAGGGAAAAGAAACGAAGAATCAATTTGAATTTTGACAACAAGATGGCAAGAACTGAGAAGGAGATTGAACCTACAAGAACATGCCCAGAGGATGCTTCCAGTGTTAGCACTCTATTAATTTTATTGCATTTTTCATTATACTGAGCTTCAAGTATCTCCTACAACATATACAGTACAAAGGAATTCTACGCTATTTTGTTTAGAAACCAAGTTATTTTGTATTTCTCGCTTGCATTAGGTCTGGTTAAAAATTGTAATTGAATCAAGCTTGAAACTGTATGAACACTGCAGGGATGTAACGCTACTTCTAGCCTTATATAATATAAATTTGCCATTTATTATTATAATTTCTAAAATTAAAAAGAATAAAAGTAAAAAGACTCTAGCAGGGTTATTGTTCATGATGTAAAAGACTCTAGAAGTGTCTATTTTGTAACTCTAGTTAAGAGTTGATGTAGTCAAAATTAACCACTAGTAGGCTATCAGGCTATGTTATAACCAAGCGACTAGGAGGAAGAGGCATTCCATTCTTTTGAGAGCATTTTGTTCCATAGATGGGTAAATATAGTGAGGAGAGAAAGGATATAGAGAAATATAGAGAGGAGCTGTGTAGTATGGAAGCCCGCGCACCCCAGGCATTACTTCTTTGTACCCATTGCCATATTTTTATATAGGGAAAGAGAGCGAAGTGACCTCACGTTCTAGATGGGTTTTCTCTTGAAAGGGTTTCCAAGAGAGCATATATTTTGTCTTGTTTATGTATGCGTGTGTGCTTATTTTTTCGTTTTCTACTTTTCTACATAATTTCCATTCTCATTCGTGCACTAATTGCAATTAAATTCACAGATCTTAATGTTTATTAAACTACAATAGTGTATAATTTTCAGAGTTTTAATATAATATTATTATATATATTGTGAGGAGCTGTCCAATGGAATATCCATGGCAGTTTACAGATCAATTATAACTAGTTATTGGTAATGAACCTTGAATGTCACCACAACACCTATACTTTTGGCAATACCACCTTTGGTGACGTTCAATTTCTGGCAATTGAGGCTCTTTTTACCATCACGAATGAGCTTATGGTGACATTTTTCAACCCTCACAAATGTCATTTTTTCTTGTAGTGCTTTTCAATTTTTTTTTGCTGGGAATTTTTTCATTGGTCACACTACGTGCTCTAATTATTAAGGTTATTCAAATATCTAAACTTGTAATTTTTATTCCACGAGGGAATTAGTTCCCAAGTTTCCTCAATCGAGGATGTCACAATTTTTTTCTATTTTTTTGGTAACATATTATCATTTCCTCCATGAATCTTATCAGTCTTGTAGAACAAGCATGTCTAGGATATCCATGATGGTTTTATTCTCATCCATAAGGGTATAACATTTATAATACTTGTGCCTCATTTGTTCTATTAGCATCTATTTTCTTGGTAGAAATGTTATGTTTGTGCCAATATTAATATTAAATATGCTCAAGGAAACTCATTTTTTCAGTAGTTGGGCTATTGCCATACACCATATTTGTAGGATACTCGTTCTTATTCCCTCTTTTATTCCATTTTCTTTTCAGATTTATATATCTTACCACTTATTGTATCTTGTGGATGCATTGCATGCTCTTCATTCCTAGGGTTAAAACCTTTCTAATATACTTTGTTGATATCAATAATTATTATTCTCAACTCATAATTTAAGTTATTGCATTCTTATATAATTCCACACACAAACTTATATATATGTTTATGTACTTAGTCATGGATATGTTTTTTTTCCATGGGATCTTAGTTTCTGCTAGAAGACTCCTTCTGCCATATACATAATTTATTCTAGACCCCACTTCATATAAAGTAATTTGTTTGTATGGAACATTTTGTTATAAATTTTTTGTGCTACTTTACTCCAGATTATTAGCCTATAAGGCTTACGCAAGACATTTATATTGGGATGGTCTGTTAAGTTTCCCTTCCATTATGTCACTTCCTTCAATAAAACAATACTACAAACCATGATTACATGAAATTATGCATCTTACTTTCATACAATTATAAATATATACTCAATTATTTAACTGATTTTCAACATTCCTTCATTGGTATGTGCTTAGTTCTATCCTTAAGCAATTAAACGCATTTTATAACTTACTGATGTTATTATCAGGGAAATGCATTCCTCCTTGGATATGATTTAATATTAATTACTTCATGTAACCTGTAACAACTCATTCTTGAATATTTATTCTATTTCTACTTTTGTGATACTGCATTTTCCTTTCTGTACTCTATATTTTATAATTCCCCACCAAGAAAAGAATGGAAATGTTGATCTTTATGCTTGTTGTATTGTACTTATTAAGTACGTATTTTGCATACATTCTACATATTTTACAATATTGTCAGTTAAAAACACGTCCCAACATACTTCTACTACACAACACTATGCAGAAAACTTACTGGTGTAAGATTCCTACATGATTTTTTTGTGCAATCTCTATTGTTCACTATTATTGTGTTTATTCCCACATCTATCTATATACCAACAAATTCATTGTTTACCACCTTTATTTTTGTAGGTCTTCAATTTAAACTATAAGATATCACTTTTCTCATATGATTCCATTGACTGTAAGGCATCCGAGCCTTATATGATGATAATAACTTGTCAAACCCCATAGAGTATGTTGTGTAACAAAGTAGTCAGAAGATAAGTTATCATTATATGCCTATGCACCTTTTACATCAAATAGATCAATCTACTACAGTAACAATTTGTATATAATAGTAGGCGTTAAAGCATTTATGGGTTATATATAAGTAAACTCTTTAGTTTATAGCAAATTGATTTTATACCCCCTTTTTTCACTATATTTCTTTTCTTTTTTATTTAGATATATGAATGGGGGAAAATTCATATCAACCTTTGTTGGCTATTGTTGCTTTTCTCCTTCCTAATTTTCCATTTAATTCTACCTACTTATATCTACCTTATTATTCAGTAATTTATTGCTACCATGTTACCTTCCTTGAACTGCCTACAACAACCTTTATTTGAATGTTCTTTGTATTATCATTCCATTTAGAATGAGGAATGGAATAACTTCATATGTCACTATATAATTTATTTATCTCAATTGCAAGCCCAGGTTGGCTAAAAGAGGCTGTCTTTCTTCCATAATAGGTTTATATATGGAGTAACGTTGTTGTTGCATTATTGAACTTTGTACTTTTTATGCCCTATATTGTTTTTATTTCTTGTTAATTTTCAAGGTGTTTAAATGAATTGTAGTAGTCGACACTAAGATAAAAAAATATATGTTGAATATTTAAATTAGCTTGGTACACTCATCATATCTCTCATCTATTGTATAAGTGTATTTCATTCTCTTTAGATATTAGAGGATATATATACTAGTACTTTTTTTCCTTCTTATAATTTCTAGATTAAAACTAGAGACATTTCTCCATTTAGCATAGCTATCACCAACACATTCTGTATCCCATTATCACATCCCATTTCTTTAAGTCTATTTAATTGTTAAGTGTATTTATTGTTGCCACTCTTACTACATCTCCCCCTACTAAGATCCTATAGAATGTACATGCTTGAACTCTTAATGCAATTTGTTTTAAACATAGAATCCTAATATTTATTAATAATACATCTCTTCCATCCTAGTTGTCACAATAGCTCCAAATTACTAATATGTCTTTTCCTCAATATATTTATAAATTGTTTTGCTATCTATTAGTTCTAGTTTCCAATTCTTTTATCCTTGCAACACCTTTTCTACAAAAGATAACGGTTCCTCTTTTCTTCACACCTAGGTCTGATCTAGTTGAAGCTTAGTGTGATCTTACAAGTATGGGTTTTCCCATAGGCCTAAACATTGATCCTAAAACTTTGATACCATATGTAGCATATCTCAAATTTTACGTACCAAGAAATAAATATTCCCTTTATCATTACCATAATTATACATACCTCAAAATAATATTTTATTTGTTTCCTTGTATGAATCTTTAGTATACAATATAATATGATTAGATTATAATGATATTGTAAACTTATTGTCAAAACATCAATATTGGATGAAGAAATACACCTAGTTATCATTTGAAGTGGTAAAACTTCCCACTACAAGGTTGTGCATAGAACATTGATTTCACTAATTATAACATGCTTGTAATTCATTATGAACTATTGTATGTCTAGATTTCATGATTAAAGAATTTGGTTACGTAAAATGGTCATATTTCATTTTGTGTTATCCATTTACCGATGAAATTGGTGTTCCTTGGTTATTTTCATATATTACACTGGGCCATTTTTTCTTACTTAATATATTTTGATGAGGGCCAGAATTAAATATAACCATATCTTTATCATATCAAGCATTAAATTAGTTAGAATCCTACCATGTATTAATCCTTACATACAATATTACATTGATATTGTAGTTATAAATACATATATTCCAAGCATTTAGGTTTGGATAGATAAGTCGGATGTTGAATTAAAGAGGGCTCGAGCTTTTGCCATACTTGGTTGATCCATATTTATGAAGGAATGAAATGAAATACAAATATAAATAGAAACATAGATATACGACAAAAAAAACCTTCATTTCATTAATAACAAATATTGAAAATTTCTTACATGCAGAATGGAAATAAACTAGCTCAGGCAATGGTAGTTTATGTTTGAGAAGATATGTGGTAGCTGCATTCCTATGAATTTTATTACAATGAGGTTCTAAGGACTATTTATTATTGAGAAACAATGGAAAACCATAAACATCCAAAACTCTAACCCTAGGAGATGAAGCGCCAAAATTTTTTGGGGTCTTTGTGGGTAAATTGGTATATCAAGTTCTCAGGGTCATAAGTTTGGCATACAATCTTTATTTGATGTGCACAATACCTCATTAAAAATGTCAATCCAAGGTTTAAAACATTCATTTGTAAATGCAAATCAAATCCTAGACACATTTGTTAATTTTCTAAGAAAACATCGTTTAGGACCTCAAAACAACTCTGAAGTCCATGGCCTTAAAACTACCAAAAATAGTAAATTGTGCTACAATTAGGGAAACTGAAAGAATAATGGTGGGCTTCCAAGTGAAATAGATGGGTTTACACCAATATCCACCTAGATCAGTCCTTTCCCCATAGGAATCAATGCTACCCATTGTATTGAGTGCCTCCATGAGATGGGGAAACCTCTGTTGAACTTGGTCATTGGTGAGCCACCTGCCCTAGTGAAGGAGTTGGCCTTCTTTGAAAACATGATATAGTTAGATCCTCTATTGGAAATTGTTTATGATCTATGCTTCCATGATCTGATCAGTCGTGGCCTCTTTGATACAACTTGGGTTAAGATATGTTGGTGTCAGCTACTCTAGAATGTCTGATGTGTCCATCAATGGGGAAATTATGGAGGCAACCTGTTCACATTGAATATTAGATGAAGGCTAAAGAACGGTATAATGTTGAGATCAAAATAATTATCTCCTATGACCTTAGTGATGGTGTAACGCCCATATCAGAGAAGTCAAAGCTTGTGGTGGGCCCCAATGAGGTGATCCTTCTACAAATGCAACCAAATTTTGTCACCCATGTGAAACTTGTGTGGCACCCGATGTTGAACATTATGTTATTTCTACTTAAAATTTGTTATATCCAATATGACATGGACGTAGTGTAACATGTGTTAATTTCATTCAATGAAGCTGGTACCTTTGTTAGCTTTAGACTGGACATGAGTTGAATCTGAATGAGTAGCTAAAAGTGGTATGGAAACATCAGTGGGACATGGTCGTTAGAATCCCAACCCCACCTGAAAGGGGTTGTGGCCAGTTGAATTGTGGAGAGCTCTATTATAGTTTTAATGGAAGTAGAGGAGGATTTCATCCCATGTGCATGGATGTTTCATGTTGTACATGTGCAAGATGTGCATAATCATCCTATTGATGAACTCTATTTGGCCATCAATTTAGGGGTGGAAGGTCATGGACTTAGTGAGATTGGTATCCAACAACCACCAAAGGCTTGACTAGAATGTACTTAGGAACCTCTTGTCCCGATATTAGATAACGGACTATGGGATCCCAAAGTGTACCCACAGTCATTCAAATAAGAGTTTGGTAGTGGCTTCTATTGTGATACTCTTCTTGCAAGCAACCAGAATAGCCATCTTACAGAATTTGTCGATGACCACAGAAAGACAGTCATTTCCATTCTTGGTAGAAGGAAGTCCCAACATGTAATCCATGAAGATGGATTCCTAGGGTCAGCTAGTAGTAGGCAGAGGAGTATACATGCCCTTGTTCTTAATTATATGTTTCAAAATGATAGAGGAAGTGCAGGATTTGATGTACTTCCGAATATCCTCTCGATGTTTCGGCCAATAAAAATACTTTTTCTACCTTGCCACTATTTTTTCTTCCCTAAAATGTCTAGTGATCTGATTATAGTGTGCATCTGAAATCAACTTGGTGCACTAGCTTGAAGGAACATAGAGGTATCCCAGGTGGCATAAGAATGCATCCTAGAGGTAAAATTTTGAAACTTGCTTTCCTTCGAGGAGCATCTAGCATGCGGTGTCAAATTATGGATCACTCTTGTAAATATGCATCCATCCTAAATTCTCATATCCACAAGAGTCGATCATAGTGGTCACTTCTAACTAGAGGCCATTTAAGTCAGTATGCAACATTATTCTCGATGTGCTTGTTACACAGCAATTTGTCACCGTCCCTGCTACACCTCTTCCGCATCTTGGACAACTCATGTCAGGACCTATGCGAAGTGAAATGGCCTACAAACACTTGCATTGCATTCCCTTGAACATGAGCTTTATTTGCCCTGAAGACATCTCCTACTAAAAAACTCTAAAAATTCCATTGGCACGGTCCCATAGTGTAGCCATCGCGCTAAGGGGGCAAATGCTCCAAAGAGGGCGCGCCAATTGATGCTCTGTCATAGAGTCACACCTGCGCCAACCATAATCAGAGGTGTTTTTTAACAAATAAATGATGGAAGTTTCGTCTTAACAAATTCCTGGACTGCTATCTATCTTGAGTTGGGTGGTTGAGCTACGGATTTCCATAGAGAGGAATTGGTTTTCCGCCTCTCATGGAAGCTTCCTTGATGATATGGCCAATCCCATGATTATTGGCTATGATCCCAACTCCCCTTCCTCCATCTATAAAAGCTTGCCCATTTTCCTTTGCAAGCTAGTTCTAGAGATTCAGAATTGCCAAATTTCCAAGAGCTCCATGCTGCAAAAGCCTTCTTGATTCCCATAAGGCCAAATCCAAGCAAGGAGATTATTGTCCAATAACCAAAGAGAGAGGCTTTTCCTTATTCCTAACAGGCTTTGCGAGACATGTGCTGCTGACTACCCGCTAAAGGAGAATCCAACGTTAGAACATTGGTTGTACTCCCCTTTGATTAATTATTAATGAACAACTATTGGTTATGGTTCCACTCTTATTATTGTTTATGATGATGATGAGTTATGTCCTTTCTGACTGACATATAGTTGCATATGCTGGATTTTATGCTTGTGTTTGTGTCGTTTCTTGTATGTGTAGGTGTCCATTCATAGAGATCGTGTGGATTGTGAGCTACCGGAGCAAAGGAATGGGAGCACCACCTCTCCTACAAATAATAGCATTGGAATCTAGGTAGGCCTTCATCACTGGTCTGTTAATCTGCAATTAGGAACTTGCGCTATAGCATTTGATGATTGTTGCTACACCCAGTTTGGGCTAGTAGGGATCGCCTCTATTCACAGAGGGGATTTACCTCCTCAACAATTTTGCGACTCCACTGGGGACCTTGTCTTGCCTTTTTGGTTGTTTCTTGATTTTTTGCTTGCTTGGTCAGCCTTTTGGGCTGGGTTCTTTTGCTATTTTTTGCTTCTTGGTTTACCTGGTTATCGTTGGCCTAGTTTTGGATTGCTTATTTTTCATTTTGGCACAGAAAGCTTGACTGGCGCATTTTTTTGTGCAACATTTGCGCCAATTGGCGCTAGTTGTCAATATACCACTCGTATCAATCCTTAAAAGGCGCAAGTTTCAGCCTGACAGTCATGCCAGGCCTAGGAACTACTAAAGTTTGCTTGATTTTAAGCCTTCTGAGCTTGGTATTTGTTCTGGATACATTTTATTGACTGCTTGAGTGTGTTGGAGTCTTGTTTGACTAGTTTTAACCTTCATCCTTTGGTTGTTTTCCATTTTCTATCGATGTCATGTTTTTAGCCCTAGGGCATCTACTGGCTTTGTGTGTCGAGCCTTCCTTAGGAGTTTTTGGTCTTTTATTGGTCCAATCAACTTTCTGGTTGCTCCCTTGCCCTCGTTTAGTGGTTTTTAATCATTTCATTGCACTGTTTGAGTGACCTACATCTTTTTCACTTGAATTCCGCCTTGTTTCTCTTTGGGCCTAGATTACACGGCTCATTTGTGTCTTTGGGACTTTTCTTAGTTTTGAAGGACAACTTTGTCAATGTAGGGATCTGATTGTGCTTGCATTGAGTGAAATTTGCTTGTGTTTGCTCTCTTATTATCATTTCTCAAAATTTGTTTAATGCATCTTGCCCTTAACATTAAAAAAAAAAAAATCTCTTTTGCTTTTCATTAGTTAATGTGAATTAGAGCTTTTCGATGTTATTAGTGATTAGTGACTTTGAAGAAAAGTTTTTTAATTTCCATTAGCTACATTAGAGATATCGTTGGTTGTTTTATGATCATTTTGTTTGTGTGAAATCTCTCAACTCTCTTATAGTTAGCATTCATCAAATAAAATGATATACTGTGGCATATAGCTTGCATTTAGGAAATTTTGAGACATTACATACGGTAAGGCCTGAAAACTGAAACATAATCCAAGATCAACTTTAAAATGAACTGAATGAATCTAACAACACATTGGAATTTAACAAAACATATCTAGAGGTCTAGGCTAGAGACGTGCTCTGGCGTCGTTAAACCTAGTCACTTTTGTTTCCACTCAAGGTTGGGTGATTCCTCCTTCTGTGACTCAATAGTGGTCTAGTACAGAATTTTGCTCCCACGTACCGTCGAGTATATGGGGAGACCCCACTAGGTTATCATCCTTTATCCATAGGAAGCCGAGTTTGCCGCCCTATACCCGTGATACACTGAACACAAAATTCTGGGAGATTGCCTACACGTACGGAAAGTCCTTGGTTGATTTCTTTTTCATTTCTAAAACCAAGGTGTATATTGCAGTTCACGGTTATTTGGTACACCCTCTTTGCCTAGTATCCCTAAGCAGTCATTTGATCTTTTTTGACTCCCTAAATTTGAAAGGATCACCAAGAGCTTGTCCTTTCATGCTTGTTTCAAATCTGAAAGTGATAGAGTCACCTTTTATCCATTTCTTGACTCTTAAAACATGAAACGATGAAGTTTCTCAATTTCAATGTGGTAAAAATTACATCACCCGTGATCACACACCCTATTAGATTATGTTTGTTGGCTATTTGATTGTGTGTCTTGACTCTTTTTCAACCCCGTGTGCGATTTTCAGTTTTTGATGGCAACTTTTCCAGAGTCTACCAACCCAAGAATCCCCTCTAACTGGAATCCTAGTCATTTTCCTCCTTTTGGGAATATTGGTGCTCCTTACATGGCAACATTGTCCCTTCCTGGGTTAAATTTTGGGTTGCTTGTTTGGTTTCTCTCAACCTCTGTGGTCTCTAATGTCTCAGCTACTGGTCAATCAGTTCCTCCACCCGAACACCATCATGTTGATTCCAAGATGGACCTCTCCCCTTCTTCGCCTGTTTCTACGTCCTGATCTTCTACTTCACCTAGTGAAAGTCTGGATTCAAGTAACCAGATGGCTAAGAAGAATAAGAGGAATACGAAGAAGAAAAAGTCTCATAAGTGAGAGGCTAAAAGTGTAATTACTTCCTCGATTATAGCTCAAGTCGGACCACCTTCTGCTCCTACGCGGAAGGTCAATTTTCCTTGTAAATTGTGCAAAGGAGACCATATTCTTCGTGATTGTCCTGGCATTCCTAGGATCTTAGAGGTGTCGTCTCATGATCTAGCTCATCCCTCATTGTCCACTAAAGCTCATGGTGATGCTACCCTATCAACTGACAATGGTAAGAAGAACGGGAAGATTGGATTCCCTTGTAGGCTATGTGAAGGCAACCATCTCCTTCACCTTTGTCCGCTCATGGATAAAGCTTCGGCTATTTTGGAAAGTCTTACAGCTTCTTCACCCCAACTCCCCGTTGGTTATCAGAGGCTCTCTTCAGATCCTCTCCCTGTCAACAAAGAGATTGATTTAGATCCTTCTCTTGTCCATCCTCCTCTTTCCGAACCTAGCTGTGCTAAGCTTGTTCGGGACTAACCATTGGTCGGAGAGAGTGTCAACTTGGGTTCACCACCTGTTGATCACTCTATTTTGGAAGAGAATCATGCTCATGTTCTTCTCATCTTGTCAGATTCTCCTGAGTCTGAAAACGACCCTCCTATCCAAACAGATCTCGATAGTCCTTCTTTGGTTCCTATAGAGCAGTGGGGCAATCATACGATTCCCCCACCAAGTAGTTCAGTCGTTTCCTTCGACTGGAGTCATTTGACCACCTTCCGCCTTCCATCCCATGTGCCTTTCCAGATTATAGTACATGCCTATGATAAGGCAGTACCTGGCACTATCTTGGATGAGGGTGCATCTATCAGTCTTATGCCTTTCACTACTTGGCAATCTTTGGGCTCCCCACAGCTTGTGCCGGTCGCAAAGAATTTGTTAGCGTTTGACAAAGGAACTAGTCAACCATTAGGGATCCTTCCAAAGTTCCCTATTACTTTGGGAGGCCAAATCGTCTATATAGACGTACTGGTTACCCAAGGTACTTTAGATTTAAATCTTCTCCTTGGCCATGACTATGTTTATGCCATGGGGGCCCTCGTCTCTTCACTTTTCCATGTGGTTGGCTTTCCACATGATGGAAGAATCATGACTATAAATCAATTATCGTTCTTTAGTCCCCCAGTGCCTCCTGAGCAGTTGTCATCCCCTCCTGGTTTTTATCCACCGCTTGTATCTGTCCCACCGTAGGTCAACTACGTGGCTACTTATCCCAGGCCTATATCCAGTGATGCTTTTGTCGTGTATAGTGTCCTGTGGGCATTGGGTGCTGACTTCCAAGATGTTATCCTTCCACCAGGAGTGGCACTCTTGGAAGCAACGACTTCCTATTCATTATGATGAATTTCGTTCGGAGCATAGTTCCCTTTCCTATGTCAAGCTCCTTAAAACATGAAACTGGGTCTGGTCGAGCATAGTTCCTAATCTTGTGTCAAGCTCGTTAAAAAATGAAACAAGGGTTATGAGGATAGTTCTTTTACTGTGTCGACCTCATTAAAAAATGAAACAACTCCCTTTTCAAATCGAGTTTTTTGATTAAGATCTTGTAAAATAGGAGTCGAGTCTTTCCAAGATCTCGAAAGTGAACTTTCATTCCATCCACTTTGTTGAATGCAATGAAGCTTGGGGGGCATGTACCTCGTTTTGCATCATTATGCTGGGGGCATGAAAACTTATAACAAGCATAGTTTTTTGTTTCAAGCTTGTGTAAACATGAAACCGAATCCAAGCAAAGTTCTCCATGGTTCAAGCTTGTGTAAAAATGAACCCATACCCGATGTACATCTCGCGATTGCCATTTTTATCCACTCAATTATGCTAGATGAGCCTTGGTTGTTTCATTCCATTGCCACCATCTCTTTGGCCGATCATATGCTTTCACTCGGTTGTTTTTTCCTTTCTTGAGGAACCACAACAATGAGTGGTTTTATTAGCGAGCCTCTTGACCATTACATGTTTTGAGCAGTTCCACCATTGTTGGAACCAGTTGCTACCCTTTATACCACTTGTTCCTCTAGGACGAGTCACCTTTAAGCTCTTTTCTAACTCGTAAAATACGAAAAGATTGCTGAGTATTTTTTCCCCTTTTGACTTGTTAAAGAGAATAAAAATGGAGGTCTTCCTTTAGCTCTTTTCTGACCGTTTAAAGATGAAAAGATTGCTGAGTTATTCCTCTTGAATCGTTAAATGTAAATAAGAGGCGAGGTCACCTTTAAGCTCTTTTCTGACCGTGTAAACACGAAAAGATCATTGGGCCCTTGTCGTTTCAGGCTGGTTAATGGTTATGAAACGACATGATTTCTGTCACTTTTTTACTTTTTCAGGTTGAAGTCACTAATCATGAAAAATACTCCTCAATCATAATGGTCGAGCGGTTCTTTTGAGCATTGTTTTATACTTTTTTGGCCTCAAGAGACACAGACTTTACGAAAAAGGACACCGCTGGAGTTTACTTTTCTGCTGTCTTTTCAAACACTCTAAACATGAAAAGACGCCAAGTTCTTCCTTTGTTAGACTCGTTAAAACTTGATGACATTGGATTTTGTCGAAATGACATTTTACAAGCAGATGCTATCCCCGTCAAGCTTGTTAATAAAAATAATTGGGGTACTAGCCAGAAATGGTGGGGAAAATGGAACCAGAATCATTCTCGTGTCGGTAGTATATCGCTCTTGAACATGGCACTTGTCTGCATTCGTGTCTAGGAGGGGACATCTCATCTTGTTTTTCACTTACCTTCGTGGGTTTGGGTGATCCTGTTTGACCTCTCATCTGCTCTTTGCCTTGTCACCATGACCTCTGATCGATTGAGGTCAAATATTGCCAAGTCCACTGTCGTGCCACCGATATGTTCAAGAGAAGTTGACCTCTCCAAAATATCAACCTCCCTCTGATAACTCATATAATCTTGATTCACAAAAACATTATCTTCCTTCGTCTCGCGTTGATGATGTGGGAAACACTATGGCCCACCTTCGATCAAGATCACTTCCTGTCAACTTCAGCTCATTATCCAGGAAGTTGATCTAGCGACTCCCTTCTGGTGCCTTGGAGCCTGCATACCTCAATGGGTAGGTTCTTCGCATTTGACACGAGGTTTTCATCATTGGCCTCCGATCAAATGATTCTACGGGTTTTCGATGCCGGCTCACTGATTCACACACTGTAGATTGTACCTGTAGTACCTTGAGGGCCATTGTCATTATTGGTGGTACCTCTCACGTCTGTTAACAGCTTTCACCATTGGCTGGCAATCAGACGATGTTCCTCCATGTTTGACTTCGACTCCTATATTCGCATGCTTGAACTTGTACTTTGTTTGGATTGAGATGAAGCGCAAGACCCTAGATTTTATCTATTGGAATCCAGGCTGCGATTTTTTGGATTACTATGACTGTTACATGACTCATTCACTAGATGGTTGCGACCATGCCTGAGTCTATTTATCGATCATCATTGGATGGTTGCACCCATACCTTGGATCTAGATTATTTTGTACTCTGCTATGGATGGCTGCACCCATACCACACATATCATGTATTTGAGATATCAGTTGTACTTCTCCACGCAGTTTTTCCGGTGGCAGTGTTTTCGGTTGGAAATGTTCTCGTAAAGCATTTCACCCCTCTCTCTCTCGGACCTCATGCTTTAGGGGGCATCTGTCACACAGTAATTTGTCACCGTCCCTGCTACCCCTCTTCCGCATATTGGAGGACTCATTCCGGGACCTATGAAAAGTGACATGGCCTACAAACACTTGTATTGCATTCCCCTGAACATGAGCTTTATTTGCCCTGAAGAGATCTCCTACTAAAAAACCCTAAAAATAACTCTTTTTCCATTGGCGCGGTTCCATAGTGCAGCCCTCATGCCAAGGGGGAAAATCGTCCAAAGAGGGCGCGCCAATTGGTGCTCTCTCATAGATTCGCACCCACACCAACCATAATCAGAGGTGTTTTTTAACAAATAAACAGCGGAAGTTTCGTCCTAACAAATTCCTGGACTGTTATCTATCTTGAGTTGGGTGGTTCGGCTACGGATTTCCATAGAGAGGAAGTGGTTTGCCACCTCTCATGGAAGCTTCCTTGATGATATGGCCAATCCCATGATTATTGGCTATGATCCCAACTCCCCTTCCTCCACCTATAAAAGCTTGCCCATTTTCCTTTGTAAGCTAGTTCCAGAGATTCAAAAGCCTTCTTGATTCCCATAAGGCCAAATCCAAGCAAGGATATTATTGTCCAATAACCAAAGAGAGAGGCTTGTCCTTATTCCTGACAGGCTTTGCGAGACATGTGCTACTGACTACCCGTCAAAGGAGAATCCAGCGTCAGAACGTTGGTTGTACTCCCCTTTGATTAATTATTAATGAACGACTATTGGTTATGGTTCCACTCTTATTATTGTTTATAATGATGATGAGTTATGTCCTTTCTAACTGACATGTAGTTGCATATGATGGATTTTATGCTTGTGTTTGTGTCATTTCTTGTATGTGTAGGTGTCCATTCACGAAGATCATGGTGATTTTGAGCTGCCAGAGCAAAGGAACGAGAGTACCACCTCTCCTACAAATAATAGCCTTGGAATCTAGGTAGTCCTTCATCACTGGTCTATTAATTTGCAATTAGGAACTTGTGCTATAGCATTTGATGATTGTTGCTAGACCCTGTCTGGGCTAGTAGGGATCACCTTTGTCTGCACAGGGGAATTACCTCCTCAACAGTGCTTGTTGTACTTAATGTTGAAATTGAACTGTTGCAGATATGTAGACCATTTCTAATGGAAATCATTATGCAAATTTCTTTATATATGTATGAACTGTGGGGTTCATTGGTCTATGTGGATGATTGATTCCTTCCCCATAATGTAATGCTTCCATTGTTGGCAGGCCTGCACAATAGAATTCATCTCTTTTTCGTAGGTGGTATAATTTCAAACTGTATCTAAGAGTGTCTCACTGTGATATACAATCAGATGCCCCTACTGGGTAAGAATTGCACCAATAGCATAATCAAAGGCATCTATCTAAATTTCAAATGGTTGTTGCATGTCTGGTAATGTGAGTACTGGTGCTGATCTGAATCTCTTCAGCTACTAGAATTAACCAAGATCTTTTACTTTCATGATGTTAGCAAAATTGCATATGAAAGAGTATGAAAAGCCACATGTGCATACTATAAAGAAGATGAAACATAATGACAACCATCAAATAAAAGAACACAAACACATCGATAACAAATTTCACCCAATGTGGATTATGTCTTTGAGCTGTGGTGTCAAGAGTGGGGAGGCTACTTCATTGAATGTCGTAAGCTGATGGTGAGTACATAGTACATTATTTTTCATTACAAGGATAAATACCCTCAACCAGAGTGACATGCAAATCCACGAGATGTTCTCAATAACTCTCACTCATGTGGGCAAATTTCCTTCTTCAACATGAAAATATAATAAAATATCACGTGGTGTGGCATACAAGTATACCTCAATGAAATAGTAATTAGGGATCTCAACAACAAAATCATCATATGAGTAAATCAAAAGAAAGACATGGCATAACTACATCATTTACCTCAACTTTTAGGGAAGACCTGAAAATGCAAAGTTCGATTTCTAAAACAGACACCATTGTTGAATTTGTGGCATGAAACTATGTCAAACAACTATAAACTTCACCCCGTTCTGACACCATGAAAATATGGACCCTTGAGCATCTTGAAGATTCCCCCAAAGATTCCTTCCTAAAGATGGCCAAAAAATAAGTTGCTTGAATGAAGATTCTGAGCACACCATTACTCTCCTTGTGAAATTCTATGAAAAGCATCATTCTGCCTTTGTAAGAAATCATCCTCCAAGAGAATATTTTACATTCCACAAGATTCTATAAGGGCTCCTTATTGTTGGTCACCTAAATTTCTATTTCTCATATGGGGAAATAGGCCACACCATCACATTCCCTACAAAATTTTGGTTCTTTCAAGTATAAATTTGACATATTTCTGTCACTATGAAAAGTCACCCACTAGGGAATCTTTCAGATTTCTCACTACATCAAAGAATATTCCCTACAAAATTTTGTCTCAAAAAACGTGGCAGCATGGTTCCACCTCGACATCTATGTCAAGGTTCCGCTCTGCCTCCATGGTCCACATGCCCGACCTCTACTCTTGTATTGGTCGAGTGGGAAATGGTTGAGGTTTAAATACTTTTTGGTGTTCTAAGATTATAAAGAGAACCCATTTGGGCTGTTGGTGACAGGCTAAATTGGTGAAGGCAGAGGTTCCATGGTCGAACCCCAACCCCCGCCGCTTAATAATTTTTTTTGTGTTAATTTAAAAATACTCAACAGTTTTGTATTTTTTTCAGTTGGCAGTATCATATTACAAAACATATGCATTTAAATGACTATTGGAAAATGGTTAATGGTCGGCGATGTTTCTTATTAGCGTGTTATGGTTATTGTGTGGTGCTTTCGGTGGTGTGTTGTTTTGTGGCATTTAACTATTACATATAATCTCGAAGTTGTGTATTGAATTTAGAGCGGTGTTTGTTGGTTGTCTCTTAACCATTGTGGAGTCACCATGTGAGGTAGGTCAGCCACCCAGATAGCGTGGGTTCAAGCCCCACTGGCTCTGTTTGATTGGTTATGTTGTGTTATGTTGTGGCACATTGTATTATGGTGGTCTTATAGGTAGTGGTCGTTTTTTGGGTTGTTGGGTGGTGGGTCCGCCAATGGTGGCCCTCCCTCACTACACTATGTATAGCATATGTGTCGTTTGTTGGCGAGGGTGGTAGCCTACCACCCCTTACTATATTTTTCTTGTTTCATAATAGACAACGAGCCAAAACATTCCAACCATATTTGAAGGGTTATTGGGCAAACTAAGAAGGGAATCAATTTTCCCATTCTAGTGGCTTGATTCTATGCACCAGAAAAATTCAAAATTGTTTCTTCATTAGTGGTTGCCACTTGGCCTAGTTTGACCCTAAATTGACCATGAATATCTTGGGCATGTGAACTCAACTTTGAGTGTCAGTCACACCATTAGAATCAAGACAATGAACACTATGTTCTAGTCCTATTTTGGGTGGAATCTAAGATCTTTTATTTTTGAGTTTCTCTATAGCCACTACTGGATTACGAGTGTGTTTGGAGCCACCTAGATCAGGTACAAAGAAGAGGTGATGCTTCAACTCGAAAAACTCCTTGTGTTGGGATTCATTTCAAAATAACGTTTCTTTCTCTCTGGCATCGGTGACTTGACTCAGAGGGTAAGTGATATGAGAGAATCCCAACACTAACCTACCATAGAAATTGGCAAGACTGAGAAAGTTGCATAGCTTTGTTAGAGAAGTTGTGGTTGCCCAATCCTCAATAAATTTTATCTTATATGGGTCCACATGCACACCCCACTCCTCAATGATGTATCCTAGATATTGAACCTGGTCATACCAAAAGTGTGTTTCTCCAAAGTGGCACACAATTTGTGTCGTCACAAGGTTTGGAGGACCTATCGAATATGGTGTAGGTGATCTTCCTAACATTGACTAAAGATCAAGATGTCATCCAAATACTGTTGGGTGTGGAGCCTGATTATTTTCTATATTCAAAAGTACTGCCACATTGGACCCCAGTTCAAAATGGGGGCGGTAACGCCGCCCGTAAAATATTCGCTGCAGGGGGGGTCCAGGGGGGTCGGCTGCGACCTTTGGGAGCCCCCCCCTGGCGAGGGGTTTCGGGGGCAGCGCCCCCGAAGCTAAAAACAGCTGTAAAATTGCCTTGTAAAAGTATAGTAATTTCTAGTCAATCTGGGCTGTTCATTAGGCGGATGATCTGACGGTAAAACTTATGTTTAGTTTAGGGTTTTTTGCCCTAGAAGGCAATCCCTCTCTTTGTATGAGGGCATTGTATTTGAGGTTGTGAGATAGATGTGTATTCAGTGTGAGCGAGAAACAGAGAGGTGAGACTGTGAGAGAAAACAGAGGATATTACAGTGGATTTGCTGTAGGTTGCGTCTCTTCATTTTGCTGGATAATATAAAGGAAGGACTAGCTGTTCGAGGTGGACGTAGCCCAAACTGGGTGAACCACGTATATCTGTGTCTCTCTTGTTTTGTGCGTTTTCTATGTTTATATTTCTGCAA